>CAMZMU010000102.1:22855554-23158838 GCA_947311845.1 Poa pratensis | reverse complement strand
TCCTTCGTAAAGGGATCTGCCAGGTTTTTGTCTGTTTGAATATAACTAACAGTTATTACCGGAGTTTCTCATTTTCCTGACAGACTTCAAGCGTCTCTTGACGTGTCTTGATGACTTCGCATTATCCTTAGCACTGTTCACTTTCGTAATAACCGTTTGGTTGTCACAGTTCATAAGGATGGCCGGTAATGGTTTCTCAACCACCGGCAAGTCCATCAAGAGCTCACGCAGCCATTCTGCCTCAACAGAAGCTGTATCTAAAGCAGCAAGTTCTGCTTCCATGGTTGACCTCGTCAAAATGGTCTGTTTGCAAGACCTCCATGACACTGCGCCACCTCCAAGAATAAATGCATATCCACTTGTGGCGTAGAGCTCATCAACATCTGAGATCCAGTTCGCATCACATATCCCTCAAGCACCGCAGGGTGCCCTGAATAGTGAATCCCATAACTCATTGTACCGTTCAGATAGCGCATGACCCTTTCAAGTGCATGCCAATGATCAATACCCGGGTTAGACATGAACCTGCTCAACTTGCTCACAGCAAAAGAGATATCAGGTCTCGTCGCGCTCGCAAGGTACATGAGTGAACCGATCACTTGAGAATATCTTAATTGATCTCTCGTTTCCTTTTTGTTCTTTCTGAGTGTCACACTGGGATCATAGGGTGTTGGAGAAGGCTTGCTGTCTATATAACCAAAGCGGCTCAAGACCTTCTCAACATAGTGTGATTGCGCGTTAACGTAATCCCACTCTCATCCCTAATCAGCTTAATGTTCAGGATCACATCAGCTTGTCCCAGATCTTTCATATCAAAGCTCTTTGACAAAAGACTTGACCTCATTTATCACTATCATGCTTGTACCGAAAATCAGTATGTCATCAACATACAAGCATAATATAACACTATCGCCCCCACCATGGCGATAATATACACACCTATCAGCCTCATTAATGGCAAAGCCTGCAGAAGTTAAAGTTCTGTCAAACTTCTCATGCCATTGCTTAGGTGCTTGCTTCAGCCCATACAAAGATTTTAACAATTTGCACACCTTTCTCTCTTCACCTTTTACTACAAACCCATCAGGCTGATCCATATAGATTTCCTCTTCCAACTCTCCGTTAAGGAAAGCTGTCTTTACGTCCATTTGATGAACGATAAGACCATAGGAGGCAGCCAGGGAAAGTAGTACTCGAATGGTGGTGAGTCTAGCAACAGGTGAATAGGTGTCAAAGTAATCTTCGCCTTCGCGCTGGGTGTAGCCCTTGGCTACAAGCCGTGCCTTGTACTTCTCAATAGTACCATCAGGCCTTAGCTTCTTCTTGAACACCCACTTACAACCCACAGGTTTGCAGCCGTAGGGTCGTTCAGATAATTCCCAAGTTCCATTAGAAAGAATCGAGTCCATCTCATTATGGACAGCTTCTTTCCAGTCATCAGCATCAGGAGATGCAAATGCCTCTGCAATGGACGTGGGAGTATTGTCCACAAGGTACACAATGAAATCATCACCAAAGGATTTTTCAGTCCTCTGTCTCTTGCTCCTCTTGGGAGCTGATTCATTGTCATCCTTCTCAAGGACTTCCTCAACAAGTGGTTGTTCAGAATGATCAACAGATGTACTAGGTTCAGCAAATATCTCAGAAGAAATTCTAGCAATGCTATGCATATCCTTCATAGGAAACATGTTCTCAAAAAATGTTGCATCACGAGATTCCAAAATAGTATCAACATGCATATCAGGTATCTCAGATTTAACCACTAAAAATCTATAGCAAATGCTCCGCTGAGCATAACCTAGAAAGACACAATCCACTGTCTTCGGTCCAAGTTTTCGTTTCTTAGGAATTGGAACATTGACTTTCGCCAAACATCCCCAAGTACGAAAATAAGAAAGTGATGGTTTTCTCCCAGACCACTCCTCGTAAGGTGTCTTTCTTTATCCTTGTTAGGAACTCTATTCAGGACATGACACGAAGTCAACAAAGCCTCCCCCCACCATGCCTTAGATAAACCAGCAGTGTCCAACATGGCGTTCACCAAGTCGGTCAGCGTGCGGTTTTTCCTCTCGGCAACCCCGTTTGATTGGGGCGAATAGGGAGGCGTCCTCTCATGAATAATACCATGTTCCTCACAGAATTCATCAAATACGTTGGAGAAATACTCGCCACCACGATCTGACCTAAGACGTTTGATCTTTCTCTCTAATTGATTTTCTACTTCAGCTTTATAAATTTTAAAGTAGTCTAAAGCTTCATCTTTAGTGTGCAACAAATATACATAACAGAACCTAGTAGCATCATCGATTAAAGTCATGAAATATCTCTTATCACCTTTTGTCAACACGCCATTCATCTCACATAGATCCGAATGTACGAGTTCTAGAGGTGCCAAGTTTCTCTCCTCGGCGCCTTGTGAGGCTTTCGAGGTTGCTTAGATTGCACACAGCTATGGCACTTAGAACCTTTGGCAATGGTGAAAGTAGGAATTAAACTCAAACTGGAAAGTCTACTCATTAAACCAAAATTAACATGACATAAACGAGAGTGCCAAACATTAGCATCCGAATCCACACTGCCACAAATATGGTTTACTGACTTATTACAAAAATCCGATAATGAAAAGCGGAACAAGCCTCCGCACTCATACCCTTTACCAATAAATTGTCCAAACTTTGACACAACTACTTTATTGGACTCCAAGACTAATTTAAACCCATCTCTGCATAGAAGGGAGCCGCTAACAAGATTCTTGTTCATAGTAGGGACATGCTGCACGTTCCTCAGCTGCACGATCTTCCCCGAAGTAAACTTCAGATCTACCGTGCCAACACCACGAACAGAAGCATGTGATCCATTCCCCATTAAGACGCTTGAATCTGCGACCTGATAAGAAGTGAACATAGAGATGTCAGCACATACATGAACATTAGCACCCGTATCAATCCACCAACATGGAGATTGAAATACTGAAAGCACAATCGGTAAATTACCGTACCCATCAGCATTGCTAGCGGTCACGACGTTGACATGCTTCTTCCCTTTCTTGTCTGCACGATCTGGGCAGTCCACAGAGAGTGTCCGGGCTCTCCACAAGTGTAGCACTTTAGCTCAGATTTGTTCCTACATGAAGAGGGCAACTTTGCAATAATGCATCCAGCCACAAATTTGTCAGGTAAGGCACACTTAGCGGCCAAGCTCCTTAGCAATGCACTGTATCTCATGAGCATGTTCGACTACAGAACGGTTGTTAGCCATCCTGAAGTCATGGAAGCTCTCCATGATGTACAGTTCATTGCCAGCATCTGCTACACCGAACTTAGCGTTCAGTGCCTCCCAGAGCTCTTTGGCATCTGTAATGTGCATGTACACATCAAACAGCTTGTTGCTAAGAGCACTCAGAACGAGTCCCACAAAGGCAGTATTGGTTTCCTTGAACTTGTTCTGATCCTCGTCAGATGTAGTTCCTTCAGGTAAACCCTCACTAGCCTCGAACACTTTCAGAGATCGCAACCACAGTGTGGTCTTGTACTGCCATCTCTTAAAGTCCACACCGGTAAACTTGTCCGGCCTCAGCGCATCGGATAGATGTCCCATGTTTAACTCAGAATTGCCTATAACAAATATAAGGTTTTTGGATTGTTGGTTTATTAGGCATAATTTCCATGATTAATTCCAGAATATAAAACATGATCGCAACAACTACTAACATGTTAATCTCGAAAATACTAGACGTATTAATTAACATGAACAGCAGCAATACATCTACTAACACAGCCATAATAAAACAGCAGATCGGAACGTGACACACGTACCGAACGGTAGTAGATGAAGTAGTCGTTGGAGCAGCGACGGCGGCAGCTTGAGCAGCGACGGTAGCAGCTCGAAGAAGACGACGTTGAAGACGAGTCGCCCGCGGACCCGGAGATCGTCCAGGAAGTCGAGCCGTGATGAAGAACTTGAAAGCAGTCGCGCGGAGCGCTTCCCAAAAACCTTATTCGACCTCTCCCGTACAGGATCACAAGGACGAGCGGTTCCGAAGACCTGTTGTCCCGTTCGCGGTGCACGCCGGGCACGGGATGAAGTAGACTAGGTGGCGGCGCAAGACACGAGATTGGCAAAACGTAGATTGGTTCGGTTGTGTGACGGCGCACGCAGTGCATGGCAATATATAGTGCGGTTCGGAAAACCCTAACGGGTACAACGTGGGCCGGCCACGTCGCACACGTTCGAGTCGGTGCAGCAGCCCACGATCCGGGAGCGACCCGAAACGCTAGCGAGGCATCGGCTCGGCTCATTCCCGCAACCCGCGGCGTGTCGTGACGAGACGGACGGACGGCGGAGGAGGAGGAGGAGGAGTGCGCACGAGAGAGCCTTCTATTCTCAACTAGCACACCATGTGGTACAACACTCCACTATATAAGGTGGTGTTTGTCTCCTCCAACTAGCAATGTGGGACTAAACTTTAGCACTACTTTGCACTCCCAAAATTCTGCCATACACATGGGCCAATTTGAGATTTCAGAAATTGCTTATTGGGCTGCCCCAAATGGGCCCAAATTTTAACAGCATGCACGTGGTATGACCAATCATTCCTCTTCGATCTGCCTGCCCCTCAGCTTGATCAATGCGAGCTCTGTCTCGATCGATCTATCCATCGAGCACAGCCGCCGGTGGGCGGCGCACTGTCACGCGGCGGTCAGGTTCAGTTCACGACTTCATTCCTCGATGGCGGTTGCGGCGGCGGGCTTGTAGAGGTCGTAGGGCGCCCAGAGCTGGTCGACGGCGCAGGGCGTCCGCGAGTCGAGCCTGAGCCACGGCTTCCCCTTCCCGCTCCAGTGGAGCAGACTGATGGGCCCGGGTGGAGGCTCCGGCACCTCCCCTCCGCGTTGTCCCCGCCGAGCCCGTGCTGGTTCCATCGGTGGTCCACCGGCATGATCTCGCCCGCGAGCACCAGCAGGAACGGCAGCAGCGACCCCAGGCTGTAGATCCGCTTCTCCTCCTTCTGCACCGCCATCCAGTCCTCCACCCGCCTCGTGTAACCCCCTGCGCGCCACCGCGCCACGTCGATCACCATCACGCCCGTGTTGAAGTAGCACGGCCGGCGCCGCCGGTGCGGGCCCTGCCGGAACGTGGCGCTGAGGTTGGCGTCCGACCAGAACGCGTCGGTGAAGTACTTTGTGAAGTTGGTGTGGCAGTACTCGGGCACCGCCACCACGTAGCCCTCGCCGTCCGCACTGGTGGAGAGGCCGACGGACCAGAGCTTCCGGACGTCATCGACGACGACGACGTCGGAGTCGAGGTAGATGACGCGGCGCACGGAGCGCGGGAGCATGTCGGCGAGGTAGATGCGCGCGTAGTTGAGCGGCTGGTCCAGCGCGCTGCGCACGGAGCGGGAGATGCGGCCCTCGACGCGGGACGGGTCGAAGCGGTACACGCGGTGGTCCAGGTACGGGAACGTGGCGCGCACGGCGTCGGCGTCGCGCCGCCGCGACGCCAGGAAGTGGAAGGTCACGTCCTCCGGGCACGCCGTGTGCTGCAGGATGGAGAATACGGCCGCGACGGTGCCGCGCAGGTAGTTGGCGTCAGCGTCATGGCGATGTGCACGCGGGAGGACGTTCCACACGCGTCGCCGTTCCGGAACGCCGGCGCCTCCGTGAACGCTCCAGCTGGGTGGTTCGGCGCTGTCATTGCCGGCCGCCGAGTGACGTTGGCCACCGGCGGAATGCCTGACAACGACGCCGCGCCTTGGGTAGCCGCCGCCAGCGCCGCGACCAGAAGCACCCACGACGACGGCCCCATCGATCGCCGCCGTACCACCACAGCAAGGGTAGGATCGGGAGCCTACGATCGATAGGAACCACCACGGCGGCGACAGCAGGACTTGGATCGATCACCAACCTGATGGCACATTCCGATTGCGTATCACATTATATGTGTTCGTCGATCGGTTTCGTGTTTCAACTCCAGATACGCGGGAACATACACAGCTTGATCTTTTTAATTTTTTGTGCAGCTGACGACCGGCGATGTCGGTGGATGAGTGTGTCTCACGTTTATTTTCAAAGAGAAATATTCAAATGGATCCTGAGAGGAAGTACGTGTACTTACGTTTTCGTGCTGGCTAGTCCTGCTCCGGCCAGCTTGTGTTCTGCGCGTCGACGACGAGCGAGCCAGGGCTCCAACAGCCACGCACGTTCCCCGCCGGCCGGCCAGCGTGGCCTGCATGCCATGTGCCCTGATTCCGGTCTTCGCGGCACCGCCGGTGCTTGGTAAGTTGGTTGCTATTGGTTGGGACCTTCTCGCCGTCGTTCAGGCAGAAACGGCAGCCAGATTGGTCGATGCTAATAGTAAGTTAGTAACAAGCTTCCTCTTCACCATTTCCAAAAAAAAGCTAGCTGTTCACAGCACAGCGCTTGGAAATCTAGTTCAAGGAACGTCGGTCGTCTCTGTTGCAATCGATTCGCCAATCGATTGAAGCACTCAATGTCTGAACCTGATTGCTCTCCTTTGTGCGTATCTCGGCTAACAGCAGCAGCAAACGAACGGAACGGCACGTGCCCGAGCCCAACCGACAAACGCTTGGTATAATTACAAGATCGAGCGACCGATTATAGAGTCTTTGGTTGACATCTGCAGAGTTGACACGTTGCCTGTGAGGCCAACCGTGGACATCAAGCCAGCCTAAGGTCCATAGCATGTTCTGAACCGCAAGCCAGGCGAAGAAGTGGCATTTCGGCGGCGCCCAATTATGCATGCCAAACAATGCTCTTGAATGAGCATAAGGATGAGCCAACGAATTGCGCCCTATATGCCGAGTTCGTCGAGTAAGATCCATTTGCAGTGAGAGTCCAAATGATGGAATCCTCGATGATGGGGGTGAGAATCTTGGTCGCCAGAAGACCCCATAGGTTGACGAATTGCAGGATATGATCAGCCGAGAAATTGTCCACACGGATGTCAGCGATCCACTTGGATCCGCTCATGGCGCCATGCACCTTCCTGTTTTTCCGCCTAGATGCCTCAAAGATCTTCGGAACGATGTCCTTTGTGGTGGATCCATCAAGCCAGGACAAGGATCAGAAAGAAGCCTTAAGGCCGTCCCCTACCGTTACCCTAGTAGCCGCGTTGAAGAGCTGCATGTCGTACTTGTCATTAGGAGTTTCAGACCCGACCTATGGTTTATCCGGTGCCAACCCCATTCAAACCACAGCCAGCAAAGGCGGAGAGCTCTAGCGAATTTTCCAAGGTTGAGAATAGCAAGACCCCCAAGTTTCTTTGGTCGGCAGACCTTCTAATCTTGCACTTGTCACCGCTGACGGTGTTGCTGCATCCCACGACAAGATCATGATAGTCATGCTCAGTTTTTCTGTTGTACTTGTAGCCTTGATGTTGTTTTCCCTCCCTTTTCTTCTATTGTAGATTTACATTTTTCTTTTTCGGTGTGATTTATAATCCCCTCAACCTTATATTATTTTACTCCCCGTAAGGAAAATGAAAACAGCGCTGCTGTCTTTCAAAAAAGGAAGTAAAATTGCTTTTTTTTTTAAAGTTGCATCTCTTACATGCTCTGCACAAATTTTTAACCATTTTACACTATGCATTAACCAAGGGTCAAGTGCTTTCAAATGACTGCACTTTCGCAAGTAGGTAGCTGTTTTGATATGTTTGTGATTATTACACAGATAACAGGTTTGCCGTGTATTCGAGGGAAGAAAACAGGTGCAACTAGTCTACGTTGCCATTATTCACTTGACGTAGGACGGACATGACACCACTGGGTCACTAACGAACCAACGACCAGCATGTGGTGGCCGCGCTCTTGGCCGTCACGTCCATGGTCCATGTCTGGCCTTAGCAGCAGCGGAAGCGTCGTTGAAGCTGGCTCGCACCAGTACTGGCACTGTGGCAGCCGACGACCCAAGTCGTTGCCGTTTCTTCCCCATCGGCCAACCAACCCAGCTCAGCAACCATATCTATACCATCCTCTGCTAGTCTGCCTCCTCTTCTCTCAGAGCAGCACCACAGACATGGTGCATGCGTGAGCTTCGTCTTTTCTCCAATTCATCATTCACACAACTCTTCTCCATGGCACCCCTCTCCATCCTACTACTCGGCCTCCTCCTCCTTCCATGCTCCTCCTCTGCCAACGATACTCTCACGGCAACCCAGGTGCTCGCCGTCGGCGACAAGCTCGTCTCGAGGAACGGCAGGTTCGCGCTCGGCTTCTTCCAGCCAGCCGCAAGCGCCATCACCAGTAAGTTCACTGACACCACCTCCCCAGCCAACTGGTACCTCGGCATATGGTTCAACCAGATACCAGTTTGCACTACCGTGTGGGTCGCCAACAGGGACGTGCCGATCCCCGATGATCCCAACCTCAAACTCACAACACACCTCAAAATCTCTAGTGCTGGAAATCTTGTCATCGTACACGACGATGCTGTTATCTGGTCCGCTGATATTGCAAACAACAGTAGGACACAACCAAACAGCATAAACACCACCACCACAAGTGTTGTTCTGATGAACACTGCCAACCTAGTCCTCACATCGTCATCTGACCAAGTGTTGTGGGAGAGCTTCGACTACCCAACAGATGTTGTGCTTCCTGGAGCCAAGTTTGGTTGGAACAAGGTCACAAACTTGAATCGCAGGCTCATCTCGAAAAAGAGCACCGCTGATCCGGGGCGTGGCTTCTATAGCGTTGAACTAGATACCAAGGGCAACGGTATAATCCTCAAGCGAATAAAACCCTCGCTAGTGTATCGGCCTTATGCACCCGAAACATCATCCATATTGAAACTCATGCCAAGAATCCAGAAGATTCTAGGATTGGATCCACGGACCAAAGGTGTGATTATCCCAGATTATAATAATAGCAAGACAGAGGAGTACTACATTTACACTTCACCAGATGAATCGCCCTCCTCATTTCTCTCGCTAGACATCTCTGGTCAGATCAAGCTGAATATCTGGTCACAGGACCAACAATATTGGCAAACCATATTTGCCGACCCTATTGATGTCTGCACTCCACCTGCTACATGCGGACCTTTCACTGTCTGCAACGGCAAAGCAGAACCATCTTGTGACTGCATGGAGAGCTTTTCTAAGAAGTCGCCGCGGCATTGGGAGTTTGGTGATCGATCACACGGGTGCATCAGAGATTCACCGCTGTATTGCACTGGTAACAAGAACACCACAAGTTCAACAGACATGTTCCACCCAATTGCTCAGGTTACATTGCCCTACAACCCTCAAAGCACAGACCTTGCTACAACGCGTAGCAAGTGTGAGGAAGCTTGTCTCAGTTCCTGCTCTTGCACCGCTTATTCCTATAATAACAGCATATGTTCTGTCTGGCATGGGAAACTGCTCGGCGTAAATCTGAATGATGGCCTTGAAATTGAATCTGAAGATACTCTTTACCTTCGCCTTGCTGCCAAAGACGAGCCAAATTTGCAAAAAGACAAGAGAAAACTAAATGTTGGAGTTGTTACTGCTGCAAGCATTAGTAGTTTTGTGTTACTAATGCTAGTGTTGTTGTCAGTTATTTGGAGGAACAAACATGAGTGGTGTGGTTCACAGTTATACGGAAATCAAGGCAGTAGTGGTATTATAGCATTTAGATACAACGATTTAGCTCATGCTACTAAAAACTTTTCAGAAAAGCTGGGAACAGGTGGTTTTGGTTCTGTATATAAGGGAGTTTTAAGGGATTCAACTCCTATAGCGGTGAAAAGGCTTGATGGTACCCGTCAGGGAGAGAAGCAATTTAGAGCTGAGGTGAGCTCAATTGGATTGATCCATCATGTCAACCTAGTCAAACTGATTGGTTTCTGCAGTCAAGGTGATAATAGGTTACTTGTGTATGAACACATGCCAAATGGATCTCTTGATATTCATATTTTTAAGAGTAATGTTGTTTTACTAAATTGGGACAGAAGGTACCAGATAGTCCTAGGAATTGCCAGAGGACTGTCCTACTTGCATCAGAGTTGTCGCGAGTGCATCATACACTGTGATATTAAGCCAGAAAACATACTTCTCGATGCATCATTTTCCCCTAAAGTTGCAGATTTTGGGATGGCAGCATTTGTGGGAAGAAATTTTAGCCGAGTCTTGACTACATTTAGAGGAACTGCAGGTTATCTTGCCCCAGAGTGGCTGAGCGGAGTTGCTATTACACCAAAGGTTGATGTTTACAGCTTTGGCATGGTATTGTTTGAAATCATATCAGGTAGGAGGAATTCACCTGAAGCACATACCGATGACAATGATCATGTTGAATATTTCCCTATGCGAGTCATCAGCAAGCTTCACGGGGGAGATATCCAGAGTTTAGTGGATCCACAATTACATGGCGACTTCAATATGGAACAGGTTGAAAGAGTTTGCAAAGTCGCATTATGGTGCATCCAAGACAATGAGCTTGATCGGCCAACGATGAGTGAAGTGGTCCGGGTTCTTGAGGGTCTCCAGGAGATTGATATGCTTCCGATGCCAAGACTACTTGCAGCTATAACTAAGAACTCTAATTCAGCTTTAGTGTAATAACTTACAAATCTATTTCATGATCAATTGTTACTTATTTGAATTTGAGAAATCTTGATGTTGTATTGTATACTAGGGAATAATAAAGTAAGGCAAGCGTGCAAATAAATATTTTTCTCTTATTTATTTTGTTGAATGTGTGTGGAAACATTCCCTGCATACAGATTTGATCGTCCACGTATTTTTGTGGACTCTTTGCCGTTCAACTAACGAATATCATGGCCTTTACTTTGAAATTCTCTAATCAATATAACATAGTAACATTTGTAATCAAGCTTTAAGTAAAAAACCATGTGTGTATAAGAAAATGATTTAAAGATGTCTTACTCATTTTCTAAGCTAAAATCATGTAGTTCCCCTCTGCCGGAGTAATATGCATTTTCACATGTCAGCAATATAGACCCGCATACCTGGTGATTATGATAACTCTCACTTTTTCACCTGAAAAGTCTGTCAAACATATATTGTGAGCAAGTATTTCCATTCCCCTTTTCTCGGTGGATTTATCGGTGGCTTTGCCTGGTACATACACAAGGAACTAGTTAGTAATTGGATATTAATACCACCAGGATAAATAACTTCAAAGAATCAGTCAGTTGTAATTAAAGATATGGTAATTAATTCGAATTTTGGGACATATATATGAGAAGAATTACTAGGGAGACTGCTTGCTTAGTGCATATTATAACATATGTTTAAAACTAAACGGTGCTGTAGGAAAATATAGGTAAGACAGAATTCAGTATTGATCATTGTTCGAAATAAAATTTAATGACCAGAACATCTATGGTTTGCTCAAGGCAATAGCATTATTTATCCAAACATAGTTTGCAAATTTCCCTGTGAAGTAAATAATCCAGAGGAATGACAATGAGAGTAGAATTGCATGTAAAGCTTACGGTCTTCTTGTAGTGGTCATTCTCAGCTCTCAACTCTTCCTTCTGTTTCTTCATGGACTTCATTTCCATATTCCTTAAATGCAACTCAAGTTCGAGTCTCTGAGTCTTTTCAGCCTCAAGCTCTTTCGTCTTGCGCACGAGCTGAAGCTTCAGCATCTCATTCTCAGATCTCAGACACTTAATTGCATCTTACTTGCCTAAAATCACCTCCTAAAACTACAGGTTTCGCAGATAAAGGAAGCTTCAGGAGAAGTTATCATTTACTCGACATATTGCGTGTGTGTGTGTGTGCGCTCTTCAACAAGGGCTTCATACGCATTACAAAAGATAGATTAGTAAGATAGTTTTGCTTGTTACCACTGCAACAATTAACATGACACTGCTGATAAACATAATAATCCGTGGTCAGTCCCTTACCCAGCATAGCATCCAAAAAAATACTCCCTCCGTTCACAAAAGGATGTCTCAACTTTGGCCTAAGTTAGGACAAAATTGAGACATCCTTTTGTGAACGGAGGGAGTAGAATTGTCAGATTCCTAGTGCTTAGTGCAATTTTCCAATCTTAGAACAATGTCTTGTTTTTTAAATTCAAGCTAAGAAAATAGTAAGATCGTGATATCTGGAGTTGTGCATGGTAATTTTCTGTTGTGCAGTCGAAAATGATAAAGAAAAACACACATTCTGTATTTTGGGGATAATCCACGTTGAAGGAGTTACGCATGGTAATTTTCTGTTGTGAAGTCGAAAATGCATCGTCGGGTTCTCACCAGGCATCGAGCTAGTCAGCGGTCGGCATTCGAAGTTCCGACACCATGGCTTGGACTGAGGGAGGATGTCTATGAAAGCGCACCGTGCGGCACAACAACATTTTCTGGAGAATCATATATATCATCGGGTGCTCGACGGAGGAAGCGTGGAGATGAGTCCATGATAGTATATTACAATTCATTTTCTAGCACAACATAAGGTTGCTGACCACAACGAATCATCTATATTGTCTCGCGAGAAATGCAACATGGTTAAATTCCATTTATTTTATAGTTGCTATCATGGAGAAACAATCACAATCACGATGTTACCGTACATAATTAAACATTATAGGACACCTCCTTTACTTGCTAGTGTCATTTCAGGAAATCAACGGTGCATACTGAGTAGCAAGACTCACCAAATCTCTCTGAAATAGATCAACGAGTTTTGGTTATGCCTCTTATTTGAACCTCATGGATTAGTTACTCTACATGGTATCCCATCTTTACTAGTATTACCTGTAGGACGGTCTACAAGATAGTACTCCCTCCGTTCTGTAATGTCAGATGTCGAGCTTTTTTTAGGAAAATTCCAAAATATAGGGTGTATTGCGATTTATGGATAATTTTACACATCAAAAACTAAGTTCCAATCCATAACGGGAAGGTTTAAAGGATTGTTTTCAATTTGTGATTGATTTTTAGGGACTCCTCTCTCCAAAAAAATTCCAGAGTAAAATAAGTCCATGATAAGCAAAATTCACATGTCTTAGTATTACCGCAGAAAACTATACGCCTTACATTCAGGAACAGAGAATGTATTACATAACACAAAATGACACACTCATTATACATCAAGGAACCAAAAAGCTAGAAATTACTGTACGCATAGATTATTTGCATCAATCATCATAATAGGAAAATCAATCATGAGATGACTGGCGATGTTTCTCTGAAATCACACAATATATCATTTGCTAAAGCATTCCCAAATTGTATCAAACCACAAAAGATACTTGAAGCAGTAATAGAAGATGCAAATGCCATTAGTGCATAGTTGAACCCCGTTAGAAACTTTTCTCGGAATTGATGTCAGATGAGCTCCTCGGCACCCGTTGACTACTCGTTGGTAGTGGTTATCCGCTTGGAGGTGTAGCGCCGGTGTCTAAGCTTCGACGGCTGGTCCGATCTTTGATGTCGAGAGAGGTTACTTAGCTGAGAGGGAATAGGAGGACACAACCACTAGCCCCACTATTCGTAGGACTCATGCATGGAGCTGACCGACAGTTGCCATGGTCATGGGAGGTGGCACCGCGAGATTAGGGGAGGTGGTGTTGTAGTGGCGGTTCGGGGATGGGCATGGCGTTGCGACGGGGAATGGGGGAGGCGGCGTGACAGGCGATGGGAGCTGGAGCGTCGAAGCTGCAGCGGCAAAGCTCCAACAGTGGTGACATGATGCATTTTTAGGTTGCTTTCGTGAGAATATGGCATTTTTTTAGGTTGTCTAAATTTTTACACCTCACCTGAAAGACTCTAGTAACACCAAGGGCATCTCTAGTCGCCCCAGGGCCCAAAATAGCGACGTTTGGGCCAAATAGCGCCGTGTTTCTACCAGTCGTCCCACAGGAGCCCAAATAGCGTCGTTTCGGCGTTATTTAGCGCCGGCGCTCCCAGGCCAAACCCAACCCGTTGGGTTCCGCCTGGGGGAAAACTGGCGCGAAACGCGGGCGAAATGGCGCGAAACAGAACCGCCCGTGAGCGGCCGCGTCCTCATCCTCTCGGCTCCCGCGCTGGTCAAAGGCTGCCGGAGTTAATGGCGTGGCCAGCGCCCAATGAGCGGTCGTCGCCTTGCAGTCCAATCGTGGGGGACGCGGCGCAATAATGGCTCGCCACCGCCCCTCCGTCTGGCCTTCCACCGCGCTATAAATCCCCCCTCCTCGCCGTGCACAGCCACATCATCTCTCGGCCTCTTCTCTTGCCCTCGCCTTGAGTTCTTCTCTCTCGCCCAGCTCAAGACGATGGCCGAGCATTTCCCCTGGGACGACGCCACCGCAAACGGATTCGGCCGCCGCCACCTCCACAAGCACAAGGCGTGGATGATGTACGAGGCGGGCTACCCCACGCCGCCGGACATGCGCGTCCCTGGCGCCTCCGCCGGCCATGGTTCATGGCATCTGAGCGCGGGCGGCGTGCCCGTGCCTCTGCCGCCAGAAGAGGCCAAACACGACCACGTGATCGAGGAGGTGATCGCCGACCTCACCCCGGCGCAGGCGGCGGATCCCTGCTAGCAGTCGGATAACCACGAGTTTTGGATGCGATACTTCCGCCGGCGCCACGAGCAGGAGCTCGCCGACATAGGCCGCAACGGCCCGGTGGAAGGCCGCTGCAACTCCAAGGGCCGCAAGCGGTGGTGGGGTGGGAATGGACGCATGCTCGCGTTCGTCCTCGAGCACATCACCGCTGGCAACCACCGCGGCTCACCATGCCGCCGCGCACGGCGTCGTGGCTGCCGCGGCGGATGGGCGGCGGTGACTCCTCCTCCTTCGGCGCGCGCTCGGCGCCTCCCGCTGCTCGGCAGGCCGAGCAGTACGCCACGCCGCCCATCCTGAACTCGGGCCGTCGTGCTGCCAGCCGCAGCGGCACGCTGCGCATAAACGAGCGCCGCCCCGCGAACTTCTCGGCCGCCTCGTCAAGCCCAAGACGGAGGGCAAGAAGGCGCCGGAGTGGCAGGCGCCGCCGGACTACCTCGGGGCGGCGGCCAGGATGGGGGAGCCGGAGGAGGAGTTCCCCGTCCAGGGCTCGCCATGGAAGCCTCCTTCGACGCCATCCTCGTCGCGCCAGACGACGTCGCCGATGCATGGTCGGCGAGGGAACACGAGGAGGAGGAGGTGGAGCACCAGCAGCAAATCCTCGAGGCCCTGGAGCGCGAGCGCCGCGAGCGCGCGTCCCACACTGGTCGTCGCATTCCACCTCTGTCGCTGCCCCCTGAGTACTACATCCTCGACCCGAGCGACAAGGACGAGGAGGTACTCGCGCCGGCGACCAGCTGGTGGCATGGCGGAGACGACGGCAGGCCCTAGCAACGCCTGCGGCTCCGACGACGACGGCAACGGCGGCGACTACATCCACATCATCTACAACCAGTTGGGCATGTAGAACGGCGTAGATCGCCAAGTTATCTTTTTTAACTTTTTATTTTAGTTTCTACTATGTAATCGCCTAAATTTCGCCTAAATATGAATGAATTTGCCTATATATGAATGAATTCGCTTAAATTTCGCCACAACAGTTTTTTGAAATTTTCGGCCCAAGTCTTGGGTTTGAGCACGGCTGGGAATCGGCCCACCCCAGGAACCAAAATAGCGTCGTTGCCCCCAGGCCGGCCAAAATAGCGCCGTTTTTTGGCCGGGGGGCACAACGACAGGAGGAGATGCCCTAAGGACTAGAAAAAATCGGGTCCTATCCAAGACTAGCAAATTTAGAAATATTTCAGGTAGTAGGTCAAATTCGGAACCAATACTTTTTCTTGGTAAGAATTCTTGTACCTGCTAATCGTTTTTATTTGTTCCATTAACAACTGTAATAAATTAATTACTATTACACATTTTTATGTCGATGTTGATCGTCATTCATTATGTCACACTTGTTTAATTTATTTTGAGATACAAAATTGATGAACATCAATATCGACATGAAAACAAGATTGCACCTTTTTTTAATACCTATCTTTAGTTTTCCTCACATTTGGTGTACATTTAACCAGATAATAGAAACTTAGGAAACAAAACAAGTTCAAGTTATATATCATTGTAAGTAATAATAGTATCATCAAGAGCGTCAACTGGAGTACCTCTTGTCCCAGGATATGGAACAAGCCCATATCAAAATGACAAGACAAACAAACAAGATGAGCAACCTCAACACCCTTTTTATTTACCATTGGAATAGCTTTTTATTATAAGGTGCATCACAGACGGTTCACCATAGCATGTAAGTAAATTTCCACCATGAATGATGCATGACTTAGATTAGCGCCCAGGCGTCTCTCTAACCATTTATACAAACTCATTTAAACTACTTCATTTCCACCTCATTTCACCATGATAGGCATCCGTAAACAAAAGTACATGATATCAACTAAATGAGACGAAGGAGCATTTTGAAAGCTTTGCATGTGACAGCACATATGGGCTAACTCCCAACCTCGGACATTTATCAAGCCACTAGCATCATATTATTAATCACAATGGGTCATGTTTTATTTATGCAATAAAAGTAAAGTGTGCATCAAGTTCGTGAGAGCTATATAACCAACTTTTCCCATAACAATCAATAACATAAACATTTTCATTCAGAGGTATAGATAACACAAATAACATGATAAACATACTCGGAATAGCATAAAGCTAATAGGTAGATATGGTGGACTCACTGGAATGACTTTGGTTGAAGGTGTTGGAAACAAGTTTTTACTTGTTGAATTTTTTTTGGGCTAGCAAGAGGGAGAAAGTTGACCATCTAGATGCATGCATGAGTGTCCATAGAACTAACTAATCCATGTTAAACTAAGTAAAATAACATTCAGCATCAAAACATGAATAAGTGATAGCTCTTGATAAAATATTTGCAAATTATTACTCATAAAAAAAGCTCATGAATCATGCAACTATATGTATCATTTAAAAATCAACTCAAACATCCCTTTTCCCAATACAATAAAAGCATTCAACATATTTCAACCCATATTTCCAGTAGCTCTTTCACATATAACTGATAGTGTGGTGGTCTCAAAATAATAATCAAACAAAAAACAAACAAAAAGACGCTCCAAGTTTATGCGATAAAGTGTTTCGATCGAAAAACAGAAGTTAGACGTGTGCAAACCGAGAGTGTGTAGGTCCAGTGGGGTTGTCTTCACATCCCCAAGCTTATGGTCTTCACCATCCTTGGATAGCTCTTGGTGCATCTCCTCCAATCCCTGTGAAAAAATTTCGAAACACCGTTTCTCCCATTTTCTTTTCTGTGGGATGCATTAGTAGTGATAAACAAATATGTTTCTTGCTGCATATAATCCTCAAACAAATCATCTTATGAATGTACAGAAAGTATATAATGTTGTATGCCTACTCATAAACTTATTTGAATCAAAAAGATTCAAGATAAAAGTTCAAAACATGCATAAAACAAAATGGGACAGAATCTGTCCAGAAAAACAGCAGCAGAAAAACGTATTTTTCTACCCTACCAAACTTTGCCGAAAAATTCCGCAAAAATTCATACATACATAGGATGAAAAGTTGCAACTACAGTTCAAATATGAGCTCATTCGGAGTTACAGAATAAGAATTAAAAATCATACCGTGCACAGATTCGTGCAGGAATAAAATCTTCGAACGCTATAAGCAACTTTCTCAAACCAAAAAGGGTAAAACTTGGCACTTTATTCAAAATTCCAAAAACTAAACTAAAAACAAAGTCTCTTGTTACAGCAAGAGGACACAAAGAAAATCACACATAAAAATAACCGGGTTGCCTCCCGCAAAGCGCTTTCTTTATAGCCATATAGCTAGGCTTTGATAGTTTTAATGATGCTCACATCGGAAAGAGAGCATCAAGAGAAAAATATGAAACACATTTAAGTCTAACCCACTTCCTATGCATTGGGATCTTGTAAGAAAATAAATCAATGAAGCACAAAGTGACTAGCATAGGAAGGCAAAGCAAGTGCAACTTCAAAATCTTCAACAAAAAGAGAGGAGACTTAATATTATTGAGATATATGAAACCGTGTCTCCCTCTCTCATAAGGACCAGTAGGTTTTAAAGTACCCAACAAATAAAAGCAAATCAAGAGAAAGGCCAAAACCTTCATCATAAAGAGGATAAATTTAGTAACATGAAGATTTCTATAACCATACTTTCCTCTCTCAAAATAATTTTCAGCGGCATCATGAATAAAATCAACAATATAGCTATCACATAAAGCATTATTATCATGATCCATAAGCATAACAGTACCATTACTCTCCACACAAGCATAAACAGTTTCATTAGTAATAGTGGGAGTAAAAATATCACATCCATCAATGTAATCACCATCAATAGGAGGCATAGAATAATCGAAGTGATTTTTATCCTCAATAGTGATGGACTGAAAATATCATATTCATCATTGTAAACATCATATATAGAGGCATATCATAATCAACATAAACTATATCCTCAATAGTAGGTGGAGTGAAAATATCACAATCATTATAATCATCATATATTGGAGACAAAGTATCATCAAAGAAAATTTTCTCCTCAAAACTTGGGGGACTAAAAATATCACGTTCATCAACAACGGCTTCCCCAAGCTTAAACTTTTCCAGAGCATTAGCAATAATGGTGTTCCAAAATTTATAGTGATAACATTGCTACCATCATGCAAATAATTTTCCATATGTTTTTTAATTTTCTCTTCAAACACATCATGTCCTAACTCAAGATAAATTTCATATAGCTCTCTAATTTTTTTGCTGTTTTCCATTAAGCCTAACTAGTGAAATAAAAACAAGAAACAAAAAGATATAATTGCAGAATCTAAAGAAGATACCTTCGAGCACACACACGCCGGCAACAGTGCTAGATAGCTTAGTAGCCAGAAGATGTGAGTACCTTTTACCTTACCTCCCCGGCAACGGCGCCAGAAAATGTCTTGATGTCTACGCACGCTTCTATTCTTGTAGACAGTGTTGGGCCTCCAAGTGCAGAGGTTTGTAGAACAGCAGCAAGTTTCCCTTAAGTGAATTACCCAAGGTTTATCGAACTCAGGGAGTATAGGTCAAAGATATCCCTCTCAAGCAACCCTGCAATTAAGATACAAGAAGTCTCTTGTGTCCCCAACACACCTAATACACTTGTCAGATGTATAGGCGCACTAGTTCGGCGAAGAGATAGTGAAATACAAGTAATATGGATGATTATAAGTGGTAATTGCTGTAAGTACAAAACCCTAAGTGCTCACCTAGATCTGCGCTTGATTAGTTCTTGTAGATCTTTGAGCATGTGTAGTTCTTGTAGATCTTGAGCTAGTGTAGTTGTTGTAGATCTTGAGCATGTGTAGTTGATGTACTTCTTGAGCTTGTGTAGTTGTTGTAGATCTTGAGCATGTGGAGTTCTTCAAGTTCTTGAGCTTGTGTAGATGTTGTAGTTCCGTGAGCATGTGTAGGAGCTATGATAATGTTGTTCTAGCCACTGATTCGTAACCGATGTAGGAATGCGACGACCTTAGTCAGGCCCTGATCCCCATTGGGGACTCTCAAATCCCTTCATGGGTTGAGGACTCACAGGTGGAGATGCCAGTTCTTCCGGTCGATCCTGCTTGCTCTACTGTGGTGCAAGAGTACTTAGCCTCCATCGATGCGGCCGCCAAAGCCAAGGTGGCCAAGGCTAAGGCTGGGGTGAAGGGGACCATGAAATGGCATCCTTTCATGTCCACATTTGTGCTTAACCAGATGTGTGCTCTCATCAAGACTGGTGTAGGACCGACAAGGGCTTCAAAGAATGCCACCTCAAGACCGTCGCCAAAGCATTGTTTGTTCATGATGTCTACGCACGCTTCTATTCTTGTAGACAGTGTTGGGCCTCCAAGTGCAGATGTTTGTAGAATAGCAGCAAGTTTCCCTTAAGTGAATTATCCAAGGTTTATTGAACTCAGGGAGGTATAGGTCAAAGATATCCCTCTCAAGCAACCCTGCAATTAAGATACAAGAAGTCTCTTGTGTCCCCAACACACCTAATACACTTGTCAGATGTATAGGCGCACTAGTTCGGCGAAGAGATAGTAAAATACAAGTAATATGGATGATTATAAGTGGTAATTGCAATCTGAAATAAAAATGGCAGCAAGCAAACTTGAGCCAAAATGAGAGCAAACGGTGTTTCAATGCTTGGAAATAAGGCCTAGGGATCATACTTTCACTAGTGGACACTCTCAACAATAATAATATAATTGAATACATAGATATTCCCTCTTCACTATGCTACTCTGAACTATTCTCATGTTGGATAACAATTCATTGTGTAGGGCTACAAAAGCACACCTTAAAGTTGCATTCCACATCTAGGGGACCCCAATGTCACTAAGAGCGCCCCAAAATAGTACTAGACAAACACCACAATTTCATAGAGACATCCAACACAAATAATAGCTCATGATAAATATTCCTGTAAACTTTAGCATAAGAGTCACACACGGTGCGCACACTGTCAACTTTGCACCATGGGACAAAGGTGACTCCGGAGTTTACATTAATAAAACCACTCAAGTAGCATAATTCATAAGATAACAAAGAGTAACATCCATGGATCCAACTAGATTACAAAGCTCATGATCACATAAAGATCACACCATGGGAGAGAGAGATGAACCACATAGCTACCGGTAGAGCCCTCAGCCTCGATGGAAACTACTCACACATGGTCATGGTGAGCACACTTGATGGAGAGGTTGATGAAGATGGTGCTGGTCTTGACGGTGGTGTTGATGGAGACTCCAGAGGAGGATGGAGGAGCCCTCCGGAGGTGATTCCGGCGGCGTTCCCCCCTCCGATCTTCTCCGGCGGCAGCCTTCTGTCTCCTGTTTCTTGGTATTCTGTTTCTCCGCCGCCGCCTCACGAAACTCCTCAGGGGGCTATTTTTATAGTAGGTTTTAGGTCAAGACGAAGCCACGGAGACAAAAACGGACGGCATCAGAGCCACGACGGGGAAAAGAGGTGGGCCCACGTGGCCAGGTACAGTAGGCCGCGTGGGACCCCCTAATTCCCAGCCTGTCGGGCTTCTGGTCTTCAATTTAAGCCCATCGCGTTCGTCTCAAAAATTCTGAACCGTGCTCTCTGACCTTGCCCTTTTTGGAGTCCCGAAGCTCCCGGAAAGTCCAAAACACTAAAAAAGACGTTTTCTGACTATGCATGGTTAATTCCATAAAAATAGGAAACATACCAAATATTCCAAAATCATTATAAAACATTGATATAACCCTTATATGATGCAAATATGATTGGAATATAAGTAATATAGTGCAAAGTTCATGTATGCATTTTACATACATCAGTTCACTGTGGAGCTGAGGTCACTTCTACTCAGGTGTACAATCACCTGAGGAAGTGGAGGCAAAGGTGGCTCATGGTGACCAAACTGCGTGACTTGAGCGGGGCTCAATGGTGTGAGGAATCCTACACGATCCTCCTTGAGAATGACCACTACGAGGGGCATGTCACGGTTAGCACATCTTCCAAACCTAGTTCCGAACCTATGTTCCAAACCTTTGATGTAAACCCTTGTTCCTAACCTGTAGGATCACCCCAAGGACGCCGAGTTCCTAAACAAGCCCATCGCGAACTACACGCAGATGCAGATGATCTTCTCTTATGGGTTGGCAACCGGCAAGTTTGCCAGGGGGTCAGGGGATCCTCTCGGTGGCCAGCCGGACTTCAACGAGACCCAGGAGTCCGAGACCATCGTGCTTGACGGTCCGGACAAGCCTGCTGATGCCAATGGAGATCCGAGAGCTGCCGCAGCAGCAGCAGCTGCTGCTGGAGGGAAGAGGAAGAGGGGAGCTCTCGGCGACGACGAGATCAAGGCGTTCGCCAGCATGACCGAAGCAGTGAAGGATGTCGCACATGCCATTCGTGAGAGCAAGCCAACTAACATGCGCCTTGACCTGTACATGGCTGTCATGGATGCCGTCGGGTTCACGGAGGAAGCCCTCATGGTTGCTCTCGGCCACCTTGTGGACAACAAGGCCCAGGGGGTTGCATTTGTGGGCATGCATTTGCAGCACAGGACCCTCTGGCTTAGGACCTTCCTCGCCAAGTACTACACCGAGTAGGTGTGTCTTGTTGTGGTCGTGCGGGCAGCAGCATGAAGAAGAAGATGATGATGATGTACATTTTGGCTTAGCTAGGGCTTACAAACTACTCTTATGGCCTGTATATTTTGATGAGGTGGTATATGCTAACCCCTCTACTGACGTGGTGCTGGTGGTAGGACAACACCCGCTTTTTGATGTGGTGGTAGTTTAACACCATAGTGGTAGGATGAACTTGTGATCCTGCTTTTGTAATGATCATGCATGCTGCTCTACTTCTATGAAATGATGTCTACTTATGATGTTCTTCTGTGTCTTCTCTAACCTTTCATGTTGCTCCTGTTTTCGTAGATGAACTGGTACGTCGTGTACAGGGGGAGGCGGCCTGGAGTGTACAACTCCTGGAGAACCTGCCAGGAGCAGGTCGCCGGCTACTCAAACAACAGCTATGAAGGCTTCGAAACTTTGGTTGAAGCACAATTCAGCTACAAAAGCTTCCTGCAGCAGGAGGGCATAGAAGATGTTGCCGGAGAAGGCAACATGACGGTGGCCGAGCAGATGCTTGCTAATGAGGTGATAGCCCAGATGGACAACGATCACAAGCCTAGCAGGATCAAGGACTTCGTCATCGTAGTTCTTGTTGTGGTGATCGTTAGGCCGCTGCTTTTCTAGATGGTGATGCATTATGTTATGATGTAATGCGGTGCGGACTGGTAAGCTCACCATATTTGAATTTAGGTAACACTAGTAAGAACGCTGCATGTAACCAAACAAGGTGTCTTCGCTTCTACCAAGCCAAGCACAAGAGATTGCATGCAACCAAACGTTGTGAGTTGGTTTCTTCAGCCGATGCATCCAGACGTCATGCAGTCAACCAAACGACATGAACAATCAGGCTAAGAGGGTGGCTCTGCCAGACCTGGCCATGGCCAACCTGCCCCCAGGGAGATGAGAAATAGATGCAGCCTACCAAACGCGCCCGTAACTGTTGCTACCTTGCCGTTGCTTCATCAGACAAAGGACCAGCCAGTACCTCGTTCAGTTCCTTTTGCTTGGCTTGTAAGCGACGCTTTGTATCCCAGGACATCTCGATCCCATGCATGCAATGTAGCATGGACCGATCGTAGCTTATGGGCCAAATTCGCCGGCCCATCTGTTTTTTTCCTTTTCCCATGCTGTTTCAACAATATCGTCGAAGCCTCGAAGGAGCTTATGAGAGAAGTATGGTTTTTAAGGGAAGTACAAAATTAGTTTTTTTAGGGCTTAGGAGTTTCTTTTCAATCTTCCTCAAGGCAAGGCTGGCAAGCCCAACAGCAGGACAATAAAGGCCGAAACGCCCCTGTTTCGCGAGCGGCCCATCACGAAAAAATTGAGGAAAAAAACCCAGATGCGAGGGAAAACTCTTCTTCTGTTCCCCAAATGCGCAGTTCCAAGACGGAAACCCTCGCCGAGCTCTGCTCCGACGGCTGCAACCCGGCGGCGATGGAGGAACCACGCGCCACCGCCACCGCCGCTGTTGCATCTCCCTCCCTCGCCGGTCCCGACACGCTCCACGCCCCCAACCAGGTCCGTTCTTCTCGCCGCTCTCCGGTTACCACTCGAGGTCTATGGATTCGCCGCCTGCCGCCACACGTTTTGCTGAAATCTGCGTGTTTTGGTCTCGCAGGGTACCACCGCCGGCGCGAGGAAGCGGAAGGCCCCGGCCCCGGCGACGGCGACGGCAAAGGCAGTGAGGAAGCCTCGCCAGCGGCAGGTCTGCACTTTACTGTGCCCATCCATCCCCTTTCCCTCGGCATAATTGCTTGACAGTTGCTCAGTTAGTCTGAATCTGTTGCATCTATGTTGTGGCATTGTCTGATGCAGGTTGAAGAACCAATTCAGATGCCTGTCTACTACGGATGTAGACAAGAGTTCAACTGCGTACGTGGCGAAAGTTTAGTTGAAGATATCTCGGAACTTTATGCAAAGAAAATATGTGAGCACATAGTCGGCGAGCTACCGCTGCAGCCACAGTCCATGACACTGGTGGATCTGCAGCTCTGGGTCTTCAAGCTGTTTCGACTTCACCCAGAAACACAAGATCTCGAAATCAAGGGGTTCCTGAAGCAATACAAAAGTGACTCGTATGATGATGAGGAACCAGTGTGGTATCTGGAGTACTGCTCGTGGGAAAGTTATGATTTTCGGAGTGACAAATGGAGTGCCTTTGCCAATAAATTGAAGAGACAAAGAAATGTGACGAAGAGTTTCATGTTGTATGTGCAATGCTCTGAGATCAGGCACTATGACATTTTGCTCAAAGCTCTACAGGATGATTACTCCCAACTGGTGACGGTTGTGTTGCCTGGGACCAAAAGCATGTCAAGAAGCCGATTCGGCTTCCGTGGCCTTATGGAAAATCTGACAATGACAGCTACAGAAATGGCTGATTATCTCACTAGTGGCTCTGGCGAGCAGATTAGTCTTGTTGAGGCATGGAGGGCAAGACAGTTTGCTCTTGAGAGGGAGTACGGTACCTTTTATGATTCACACAACTTTGCCCCGAGGTTACTTAAGGAGATATCACGGAAGAACCCTGGTTGTTTTGTAGACATCAAGGATGCAGAAGTTGCAGGGTGTAAGGATTTTCGGGTCCTCCAGCGCATATTCTGGGCATTTGGACAGTGCTTGCAGGCCTTCCGTACTTGTCGCCCGTGCTATGCATCAAGGGCACGCCACTATGCGGAAAATATCAAGGGGTGATGTTTACGGCTGTAGCATTCGATGCCAATGATTCCTCCATTCCAGTAGCATTTGCTATTGTTGAGGGTGAGACCAAGGAAAGCTGGCTGTGGTTTCTTAGGAATTTGGAGCGTGCAGTGGTGCATCAGTCAGCTGTTTGCATTATACACAACTACAAAAGGGAGTTGAGCGACGCTGTGGAGGACCTTCTGACTTCTCGTCAACGAAAGTGGCAGAGAGGGGAAAGCCGGTGGTGCATGGAAGACCTTGCTGAAAATTTCTTTACATATTTTGCTGACAAGAATCTGGTGATGATGTTCAAGAAACTTTGTCAGCAGAATCGACGCCATAAGTTCAGTAAAATGTGGAAGGAGCTAGACGAGTTGATGTCCAAATATACGGCGGAGAAAGAACATTGTGCTATTGGGAAAATGCAGCATGAATCAGTTGAGCATGATGTGGCAGAGCTTGAAGTAGAAAACCCATGCAACCAATCTGATTCAGTGGAGAATGTGAAGGAAGGAGATCATGTTGATGACAACAATAGAAAAATAACAAAGTTCTCTGACTGGATCCATCGGAAACCAAAGGAGAAGTGGTCACTGGCCTATGATGACAATGGAGCAAGATATGGCATCATGGGAAGTGATATAGCTGATCTATACAAGAACGACCCTATACTGAAAGGGGTAACTTGTCTTCCGCTCAGTGGAATAGTGGAGGTGACATTCCTGCGCTTGGTAGACTACTTCAAAAACACAAGCGCTGCAGCAAACAAGGCGATCGGCAACCCATCAATCAGCATCCCTGAACGTGTCCAGGTTGACATGAATTCCAAAATGCAGAAAGCTGAGATGCATACATATTTTCAGAAGTACACTGATGATGAAAATGTTCTTGTTGGGGAAGATGGGAAATTTACAGTTCAGGGAAGGAAGAGGAAGGTGACTGTTGACCTGAAGTCGGAGAATATCTTCAGCATGGATAAGTCTAAAGGTTCCGCAATTCGAAAAACAGCCACATGTACATGCAACAAGCCACAGCTTCTTCACAAGCCGTGCTCTCATGTCATTGCCATCTGTTGTGAGATTGGGCTTAGCACTGCTACATACATGTCCCCATACTACCGCCTGCCCAATCTAGTTTGCACCTGGAAGCAAAAATTCAACATGTTTTCACGTGACTACAGAAATGTTGCACCAGCCTACTTCAGAGATAACATACCAACTTGGATCCCAGACAAAAGATTGGAGTGTGGTCTTCCTAGTTGTTTGTCGTCAGACTGCACACAAACTGCCGTGGTCGAGGAAGAGCTTCAGAGCAGTACTGAAGATGGATCAGTGGCACACAGTCCAGGAACCAAGACACACTCAGAAGAACCCAGCCAAACCTGAGCTTCTACTATCATCTGTCAAACTCCAAGTTATTCATATTTTGGACGCTTAATATGGTTAGGCGTTGTGCTTAAGCCTATGTAAACTCTGAGACTCTTTTATTCTTAGCAGTTCTTCCATGTTGTACGAAAAACTGATTTCTTAGTATTTCTTATGTAGTCAGTTACAATTTGAAATCTGAATTTTCGCTTGGTTTATATCTTCTCGAAACTTCTGTATGCTCAATTGCTAAATCATTGCGGAAGACATTATGTCTTGGCTGATGGTATGACATGCATACCAGTTCATTTGATAAAATTGTCATTAGCAGAAGCAGTTGACTAGATTCCAATGGTTTAAGTGTATCAACCAACCATTTCTATTAGCAGTTGAAATTTCGTTGTATATTGCTCAGGATTACAATCAATTAAGATTTGGTAAGGGCAGTTACAACATGCAAGACAGGTTAGATAACTGAAGAACAAGGTGACAGAGTGCAAGACCAATTTCAGTTTCATGTGCTGCTACAGATACCATGTGCCTGTTTTCAGGTGCAGGCACGGATATAAGGTTCAAGCTTCAAACATTTTCTTACAACAGGTTGAATTCTTCTATGCTATATGTACTACCTCCGTCTCCAAATATGAGACTTTGGTAGGCTATTTTAGCCTACCAAAACGTCTAATATTTTAGGACAGAGGAAGTATAAACCACAAATCGAACTTTAAATCACTGATTTTTACAGGATTTGGTGTCACAACAAATACAAGGATATTCGTAAATGTACTGGGTCTGCAACTCTTGTTCACAAGTTGAGATGGGAGAATCCAGCTGACTTGTTTCTTGTTACCATCGGCTTCAGTTTGTTCAGCAATTCTTGACACCATAACAGATCAACTGGTTCTAATGGAGTAGAACCTGGCAAAGCACGACTAATCAACAAGAACTTGACTCACAAATGAATAATCGACCAAGTGACCTTCAGTAGTATCCCATAGTTACCACATGTGATTTCCTCTTTATTGTAACTGTTGCGCCTTGGAGTAAACTCAACACTCCAGACAGAAAACTCATCACCACCTAGGGCAGCAGCCACACTCAAGCGCAGCATCTCGTCCACAGAGACCCCTACTACGCTGCGCGCCATTTGCACAACTCCTTCGTCGTCAGCGGTAAGTACGCCGTTCACTTTACTGTCATGTAGCATAATGTCGCATGGAATGCTTGTAGTGCAGGCATATATTTTCCCATGGAAATCAGCAGGTCCACCAAGTATCCTAACCTCAATAGCCCCCTCCACCGCCTTTCTAATAAATGTGTAGCTTAGATCCAATATGATGTGCATGCTGACAAGTGTTTCCGTTTCAACCTCATGGATGGGTCCATATGGTAGCCTCCGGACACCATCCACCTCCATCAAGCCTTTACTGAGTCTTTCATCCCTGACATTCCTTCCCTGCAGATCCTTGACCTTTAGATCAATTTCAAAGTATATAAAATCGCATACCATAAATCCTCTCTTAGGGCCAGTCAAAATCAATGAATCATCCTGCAAAAAGAGAAGTTTTCGAGGTTTATCTAGTCTGAATAATCCTTGATGTGGGGTTTGAGTTCCTGTTTGTGTGACAAGATAAATTGCAGGTGCATTTGATTTCATGTTCTCGTATCATGTACTCCTTTTCTAACTGTGCAGGGCTTGTTGTACAGCAGGACTGAAGAATCCTGTCAGAGTTGCTAAATCAAAGGCCTACTAAGATCAATTGCTATAAGGGAAATAACTGAATTAACAGTTCCACTCAGTTCGTCTTCCGGACAATTCTCCCGGCTATCGTCGTCCCCGAAATCGACACCTAGCTCCGCTCCCGTGTCGCTCCTGGGCGGCACCAGAGCGTCCCCGCGCCGGCCGCGCGGCCCCTCCCCTGCGCCCTCCCTCTCCGCCGCTGCTGCTGGCTGTCGCCGCGGCGGCGGCGGGCCCCTGCCCCCAAAAATGGTGGCAGTGGGACTCCTGCCTCCCGAGCTCTCGCGCCCATTCATGGTGGCGGCGCTCACCTCTGGTGTGCGTCGGCTGCGTCGCCGGCGGCGCTGCACTTCAGCCTGGTTTGTCTCTCTGCCCACGCTCCTTGCTGGGGGCGGCCGGGCTGCGCGGGGGCGGCCAGATCGACGCAGGGCCGTCCAGATCCGCTGCGCGTCGGCCAAATTCCCACCCCCAAAATCAAATCGCCGCCACAGTTCGCCCACCTCGCCTGCGCCATCCCCAACTCCCTCCTCCGCCATCCACTCCGCCGGCTGTTCCTCCCCTCCTCTGGACCTTCGTCGTCCGCTGGTGGGCGTTCATGGCCGGATCTGGTGGACCGCGATGGCTCCGGCCTGGTGCAGTCCGCCATGGCTCCTTTGGCCTCGACGCCCCTGCGGGTTCGCAGCCAGACGGCCCGGCCAGGATTGCCGGTGATGCATTTGCAGCGGGAGAAATCCCTCTCTTGGACCTCGTGTCCGAGACAACCACGACGGCGCTGTTGGCGTCGTTGACCTTCATGGAGGCGTGGTCGTGAAGCTGCTCCATGCTCCGGTCTGGTTTTTGCGTCTCTGTGGTATGTGCAAGACCATTTTCTCCTCATGGTGTTATGGATGGCTCAGGGCGAAAGCTCAGCGATGACGGCGCCAGTCGGCGTCGTTCTCCTTCCTGAAGGCGTCGCGGGTGAGTCCTTGTCCTTGCCATTGATGTGTGTCTTCGCGCTTGGCTAGCGGCGACTCTTGTGGCTCAATGGTCGGGCATCTGTTCGTGCCCTTGTGCAGGCATGATTGGCTCCGTCTCATGGCGATGGCCCGCTGCCCTTGTGCTGCTCTTCCTTGTTGTGCTTGCTCAAGATCCTGCCATGGTCGCTGCGGTGTTGCAGGAGCTTCGGCTCTTGGTGTCGTCTCGGCTCATCTTTGCTCAATGAGGACGCATGATGCCTCCCCGACTTGCTAATCGTTTCGACCTCCGTGGCGGAGCCCCAGTCAAGGTTCGTGCTAGGCTTGGCACTCGTTGATTGTGGATGTTCCTGAGTTGTGCCGTGGATTTCGATACGCACGCCGGTGGCATGCGCTAGGTTGTTTGCTGAATCTTGGTATTATGATCCCTCGACAACACCTCCATCTACTTGTGCCTCTCATGGTGTTGGACCTTCTGTCTGCTAGGTTAGTTAGGTATTGGGATCATGTTCTGCTAAGTGGTTTCTCGTCAGTTGGCAAGCCGTTCCTCGTCCCCTTTCATTTGTGTGTGTGTGTGTTTTTACTTTATCTCTCCCCTATTGTAATCCCCGTAATTTCTGGTTCATTTGAACCTATCTTGTAGAGACTGCAAGGTCTCAAGGCAACTTTGAATGAAATATATTCAGGTGGGGATTAACCCCCCGGTGAAAATTCAAAAAAATTTAACAGTTCCACTAAAATTAACACAGTATGAAACAAAATATTGGCACACTAAACAAATCAGACTAGTTATTAGTAAAATACAAAAGCAAAATTAGATGTATGGATACATAACATTTATAACCAATCATTCATAGACTGAAGGATGCTCTTGAATGACATTCGACAGCACTAACATGCATATGCCTCTCCGTTATGAATCACATTCTTATATAAATAATCCTAGTGCGGTGATCAACTGAAAAATGTGAGTAAGTACCGATACAAGAATTATACTGCTGTGATATTATGTCTGTAGAGATGCATTGGACATCTATAAGGCAAATGATAGCAATACCTTTGAGCTGATGATCTGGCAATTGTCCTCGCCACGCTGGAACATATAGATGCGTTTGAAATCAGTACTGTCCCTGGCTATGATTGTACCGTATACATTGAGTGGGTAGCCATGGTCAGAGGACACAATCTTGACCGAGACAACATTCGCCGAGTTAGCCAACCTGAACCCTTCTGTGAAGATCTTGTCGTTATATCGCATTGGACCAATAGGTGCTGCCAAATCAGAGAGAAAATCGTTTCAAAGTGAGGAAAGGAAGAAAAATAGCATTGGGATATACTGGACGGATCCATTGCAAAACACAACGGGATCCATGTGATACTCTTTCCTTTTCAAATAAATTAATGCTAGTATGGCCGTAAATATGTAATGGCGCAGAGTCTACAATGGAATGAACTAGCAGACATCAACAACAAGGACCGATCCATATGAAAAATGAAGGTGCAGGGTAACCAAGACAAGGATCGGCATGGAAATTAACATTAGAATGCTAGTAAGGCCGTAAATACTAATCGCGCAGAATAATGAACTAGCAGACATCAACAACAAGGACCTATGCATATTAAAATTGAAGGAGCAGGGTAACCAAGACAAGGATTGGCATGAAAATTAATGGGTAATGGAACACACATTCCTGGTCGAGGTCGATCTTCCGGCTAGTGAAGTAGCGGGTGTAGATGTATTTCTTCTGCTTGGGGTCGTACTCGCTGAACCTCGGATCCAGAGGATTCATCACCGTCTCCTCCGCTGGCAGCTGCTCCTGCTCCTGCTTCTTCCACAGTCGCTCATCCGCCTCCCTTTCAGTTGCTACGACCTCCATGGAAGAAGAATCGCCGCCGGCCATGGAAAGTTAGGGTATGGGATCGATCATAGCCGAAGGAGCTGCTGCTCAGGTTGGGCCGGCCCGCTTCGAGCGTTTCTCGTGGGCCACAAAATCGGAAAAAAATACGAAACCTCCAAAGCTCGGATTAAGGGTTGGAGACGCAAAAGGCCTTCCGCTTTCGCTGCGACTCCAAACGTCCGAGCAGCAGCGGCGCCGGCATGGCCGCCCACAACTATATCTGGCCATGGGCCGGGCCGGGCGTGTTTCGGGCCGGGCCTAAAAAAGCCCGATGTCATAATGCTAGGCCCGGCCCGGCCTGGCCCGACACATTTACACGTTTGCAAGGCCCAGGCCCGCCCAACACAAAAGCCCGAAAGCCTGCCCAAAAGCCCGACATTAGTAGCAACTAGTAGGCTAGCAGCAGCAATTTTGAGAGCAAACACAATTTTGACAGCAAATATTGGTACTTTTGTAGTAAACAACAATTTACAAAACAGTAGCAAAACTGTGCTATAAAAGACCACAATTTTGACAGCATACATTTGTAATTTTGTAGTAAACACTAAACAGTAATACAAAACAACAGCAAAAGAGTGCATAAATATCATATTACAGTCCATATTTCATCAAATCAGTCCAGCTTCAGGTTTCGACAAACACAAGTGCATAAATATCATATTACAGTCCATATTGCATCAATAAGTCCAGTTTCAGGTTTCGACAAACACAAATGCATAAATATCTTATTACAGTCCATATTGCAAATTCATAGAACCAAAGGAAAAAGCTGGATGGGTTGTCATCTCTCCATGCCTTCTCCAAATCTTCTGCTCTTCTCATTGCTGTAGCAAAAACTCTGCAAAAAGCAATAAACAAGAGGTTAGCGGTTAGTATAAATTACATGTTGAATTTGACAAGTTGACATAAACAAAGAATATGGATTAGGGATATCACATTCTCCATCCGAATCAGAATCTTCATCATCATCTAGCTCAACAACTTCTGCCTTCCTCTTATTATCTACAAACACAACAATATATTGGGTTAATAATTATTTGCAGTTTCTGCAGTTTGACACAAACAAAACTGAAACAAAGAAAGCTAAAGTAGATACCATTTTGTTTCTGCAGTTTGACACGATACCAATCTTGCAAGCACATCAAGGCCTCCACCGTCTTCGGTTTTAGTGAGGCACGGTTTGGGGTTATAACCTTCTTACTCAAACTGAAAGCAGATTCTGATGCAACACTTGACACGGGAACTACAAGGATATCACGTGCCAATCTTGCTAGCTGAGGATACCTAGCTGCAGACTTACTCCAATAATCCAAGATATCGATATTCTCATTCAACTTCTTCACAGGTTCAGCCAAGTACAATTCCAATTCAGATTTCTCTTCCTGCGAGCTCGTGCTTGCCACATACTGATCATAGTCAGAAAAGGCACCCAGTCCACAAGTGCTTGAGGAACTAGCGGCCAAGTTTTCATTAACTGGCACACCACTACCATACTCATTAAATAAAGCAGTCAAGTACTTCTAACATCAGTAATGCGACGAAGGGCGTCATCCTCATCATAGCTTGGAGTAAGAATAAGCTAAAAACTTGAACTTAATGCGGGGGTCAAGGACAGCAGCACAGGACAGAAATACACTATAGTCAGACCAATATTTCATGAACTTGTCTCTCATAACAGCAAGCATAGGACCCATGTAGCTATTTATACCAGCAGTAGCCTCAATAATAGCAGTATGAACAAGAAAAACATTCATGAAGTATAGATTGGCTGTTGGATATTTTGTTCCTGAGAAAACAGTAGTTACCTTGAAGAAAACCTCCAAGAACTGATACATATGAACCTTGGCCCATTCTTCCTCGGATAGATGAAAATGATCCTTGAAGATACTATCTCTATCAGCATACCAATGGAACACTTCTGTGTAGTACAAACAGCAGCCAAGCATTGTATAGGTTGAATTCCAATGAATGGGCATATCAGGTTTCAGCTTTCTTGATTCTTGTAAGTTGAAAATAGTTTTAGCTGCGCTATAAAACTTAAACAGCCTAGTGCTTGAAGCCTTTAGGTACATTATACCATCTCTCAGTTTGCCAACAGCACCATCAATCAAGGTCAATCCAGCTTGAACTACCAAATTCAGTATGTGTGCGCAACAACGAATTTGAAAGAATTTGCCCGACAAAGGTAAAGCACCTTGTGACAAGTGGCTTCGCAAGCAAATAATCATTCTATCATTATATGCTGCATTATCAAGAGTGATGCACATCACTTTCTTATCAATCCTCCATTCACGAAATGCTAAGTGGACCTCATCAGCAATAGATGCTCCATCATATGGTGGATCAATTTTTTTAAACCATACAATTCTTTTGTTTAGTTTCCAACCAGCATCTATGTAATGACAAGTAATGCAAATATAGCTATCCTTGGTGACTTCAGATTTTCAATTGTCAGATGTGAAACTTACTCTACCAGGTGCAGCAGCAATAACATCAAGCAATTCTTTTTTCTGGTCAAGAAACATAGCCATTATCTCTCTTTTTATTGTGTGCCTACCAATAGACTTGAATGCTAGACAACAAGCAGACATCATTGTTCTAAATCCATCCTCTTCAACTGTTGTAAATGGATGAGAACCAGACACAAGATAGATAGAAATTCCATGTCTAGCTACTTGAGCATCATATCTAACATTTTTTAGTGCAATTGTTCCATCCTCATTTGTTTAGATTTCAAAAAGAAATTATTCATTGTGGACTGATCAGTCATATGTTGAGATTTGGTGTGCCTAAGGAGATGAGATGTACCATGTTGAGATTGACCCGACAACTCAGCGGAGCAATGGTTGCACTTAGCTATTATATATTCATCACCATCATTGGATATCTTGGTGAAGTCCTTTCACACCTTTGACTTCAATCTGGAATTGGCAGAGGAGGAAGCAGGCTGCCGTTGTGCCGCGGCTGTTGGCTGCGGCTGTGCTGCGGCTGTATGCTGCTGCTGTTCTGATGGCTGTCCACTTCTTGAACCTCCACTAGATGGTGGCTTCCTTCCCCTTCCTGCTGCCCTCTTTCCCCTTGCACGTTTCGGCCGACCTTGCCCAGTACGAGGAGGATTTGGAGGTACAATAAACATCTCCGTCTCCCCTTGATGCCCTTCTAATTCTTCTGGATGGAAATCTGGTTCTGAACCCTCTAGGCCTTCTTGTTCAGAAGGATCCACCATGCTAAATCTGCAGCAAATACAGCAGCAGCAAATACATCAGCAAATCATCAAAAAAATAGCATACAGCAGCAAATTTCTCTAGAACAGCAGCAAATACATCACAACATCTCAATATACATTTATATCTATCAAATATAAATGCCGACAGTTGCTATATGCAGAATTGCAGACCAATATACAAGTCTACAAATAACTACACAATATAAAGCAGAATCATGAAATCCATCAATTGACAATTTGACAGCATCAAAATTCATCTACAACATCTCAATTCATCTATAACATCCACTAAATCATCTCTAAAATACATCTGCAGCATCCACAACTACAAATTCATCACATCCACCAAGAACTCATGGAGAGGAAGACGGTGCGGCGGTGCCAGACTGCTAGTACCTTGAAGGAGACGTGCTCGGCGTGCTCGTCGGTGCGGCGGTGCGGCTCCCGCGAGGAAATAGACGCGGCGGCCCGGGCGAGGAAGGAGTTGTGGTCGCCGGAAGGAGAGGCGGCCGGCGGGTGAGCTCGTGCTCCTCGTCTCTTCACTGCCGCGGTGGGGAGAAGAGATGGCGTGGCCGACGCCCGCCACGCCGCGAGGAAGGAGGTGCCACGGCGAGGAGGAGATGCGGCGGCCCCGGTCTCGGTGATGAGGAGCAGCGGCGGCCCCGGCGATGAGCAGATGAAGCGACGGTGGCCGGTGACGGTTGCCGGTGGCGGTGGGCAACGGCGGGGCTAGGTCTTGGCTCTGGTGGCCGCCGCCATTTCGCACGTACGTGGAGCGGGAGGGGCGGGTGAGTGGAGGGAGGCTGAGGAGAGGAGCGAGGCTAGGGTTCGACTTGGGGAGTCCTTGTTGGGCTGGCTGGGCTGGGCTGAGAAACAGAGAAGAGAGAAATATAATGTCGGGCCGGGCCGGGCTTTTTTAAAACTAAAACTGAAGCCCAGGCCCGGCCCTGTGGTCAGGCCCGTCGGGCCCAGGCCCTGTATTTTCGGGCCGGGCCGGGCTAAACATGGCCAGATATACCACAACACCCACGCCCTGACGAAGGGGATGAGGAGGAGGAGGAGATGCGGGTGGGTTGGATGGCGAGAGAGGCGACAACACGACGGCGGCTGCCACGCGCGCGTCGGGAAGGAGATCGGCGGCGGCCATTGCGATGGTAATTTCGGCAGACTCGCGTTCTTAATTTGAGAGCAGCATTTATTTTAATTATTCACCACCAGCAACCATCCCCTGCGTGTCGCACGATTCAGCTTCATAGATGGGGACGTATTTGGGAGTTTCTAGGAGCAGATCATGTGGTGCTGCATTATTCGCATTCAAGTGTTCTTGCAATCACTGCACATCAGATGGAATCTGATTCATAAATCGTATACGAATTAGCGCTTGTTGCACTGTACATGCACACACTATTACTGTATTTCCATAAAGTTCCATCAGTTGATGCTTTATATGTGAGACTGATTGGATACTTCTGAATGTTGTTGCAACTGGACTGCTGTCAAAATTCAGAGTAGGAGATTTCTGAGGATGGGTATGCTCAGATTCGAGGTGGGCTTCTCGGGAGGAAGAGGAAAGCAATAGCGAAACAATGGAGTCCAGGGTGAAAAAGGGCGCACACTACAGACGACAACTGGAACTGAGATGCAAGACAAGAAAGTGCACGGTATAAAAATGATCATCACTAGTTCTTAGTACTCGCATATCACGAAACGTACACCTCGCCATTATTTATCCTGTATTGATGCAGGTGAGTGTCTGAGATCTGAGAAACAGATGTTGCTGAAGAGATCGGAGACTCAAACTTGAGTATCCCCGACGGAGCAGAATGAGGAGTTGAGAGCTGAGAAAGAGCACTATACGAAGACTGTAAGTTTTTTTTTTTTTTTGAGGAAGGATCTGATCGTATATTAAGGAGGCCAGGCACTTTTACAGCAAGGTCCAGAAGAAACAGAAAATTACAAAAGAACCCTGGAAAAGTGCACGAAGCACCCTCAGCCGCCGGAAAAGAACGCAATCAGATCCAAAGCTTGCCCCAAGCTTCCTAGACGCCGGCGAGGTCGCCGTACCGCAAACCGCCGGAGAGCAGACGCCGCCACAGCTTGTAGATGACCGCATGGACCGTCCGCCGCCGCGCGACGGAGCTGAAGCACGCTGAACGAGCACGGTCACAACGCGTGCGCCCCGACACCGCCCAACCTCCAGCCGAGCCACCGTCGTCCAGGACCACCACCGCCAACCCCCGACCACCTCCAGCCTCCACTCCCCTCGCCACCGAGGCCGGCCAGAGCAGAAACAGCGGAGAAGAAGCCCTCCACCACCAGAACCAACAAAAGCGGAACACGAGCATCCACCGGCTCCTCCCCTCGCCGCCTCGGCCGGCCGGAGAAAACGCAGCAGGAAGACCGCGTCCGACGGAGCACCTTCACGACCTCCCGGCGCAACGGGGGAAGGACCAGAACCAGCTCTCCGCCGCCATCGTCGCCGTCTTCGACGACGCCGGGGAGCACACACACCTAACTAACCCTATCTACACGCACGGCGAGGTGCCGGAGCTCCCCCCCCCCCACCTCACGGCGCCAAAGCGGCAGCCGGAGGCAGAGGGGAGCGGCGGAACACGCCGGCGGAAGCTGGAACTCGCGGGTCGCCGCTCGGTCGCCTCCTCTCTACTGTAGACGAAGAGATAAGGCTCGAGACCTATGTGAAGACTGTAAGCTTTACATGCAATTCTACTCGTATTGTCATGCCTCTGGATTATTTACTTCATAGGGGAATTTGCAAACTATGCTTGGATAAATAATGTTATTGCCCTGGGCAAACAATATATGTTCAATTCTACTCCTATTATCATGCCTCTGGATTATTACTTCATACGGAAATTCGAAAACTACGCTTGGATAGATACTGCTATTTCTGTGCACTAACTTTCTATTTTTTTACAGCACCCTGAGCAAACAATGGTCAATAATGAATTCTGTCTTGCCTTTATTTTTTTACAGCACCACATTTGGTTTTTCATCAGCGGTGTGGTGGTGTCCCCATCGCGGTAAGTGGCTGCCGACATCCGCACTGCCCGGCCGTGCTAGAGTAGCCTGTACCTAGGGGCTGTGCTGCGCCAGGGGTACGCCCACTTCGGCAGCCGTCCTCCAGGGTGGAGGCCGAAGCTGACCACACGGGAGAGAGCTACTGGTGGGTTTAATCGGCAAGGTAGGTCGTGATTGTTCCTTACTTTTTTCTTCAGATTTTTTTTGTTAAAACCATACTGCTTTCAGGTAGATTTGTAGTTTGCTATTCTGCAGACTCTGTTTCTCAATTTTAAGATAAATTAGATGATTTAGTATTTGGTTTACAACGGCCTAAGAAGCTCCTTTACCATGATGCTGGTTAACAGTGTGTCACAGCATCAAAGATTCGAACAGGCTTAATCAAAACAAATACTGAAGTTTAAGGCATAGTTGCATTTTTTATCTTGTTTTTTGCTAGTAAAACTGTTCGTACTTGATAAGAGTTGATATAGTTTTCTGTTGATCCATCTTTTATGGATTATTTTTGCAATTGGTACCTCCTCGAAACAGGCTTTCGCCCCGCTTTATAAATAAAGCAACAACCGTACAAGAGTTTAAGAACAAATAAAAACGCTGGGGCAACAGCACAAACACGCCCGACAAGAAAGAAAAGCGATACAGCTCGAAGAGCGCTAGGAAGAGAACGATCCAACGGCTAAGCGAGATGGCAACCATCCACCAATCCGTCCTCCAAGCTCAAACCACCGGCCACGCTTCATGAACCAAGGACCCCGAGTGCCAAGGCAGCACCTTCAAGAAGGGATGCGACGTAAACACGACGATGCTGCCCAGACTAGCAAGCCAGCCCTAGGGTTTCCCCCGGCACTCGGATGGGAGTGGAGAGGGGGTAAGCACGACACCCTCCAAGGAGGACTGGCGACGCCCGCGAGCGCCACGCGTCGGCGCTGAGCAATTCAGCAGGGATTTCTCCCAAACACCCCTCACACTACCTAACCGATCCTGGCCAAGAAGCCCCGAGAATGCCACCGGATCCAGGCCAAAAGCTAGGTTCCAGCTCGTGCGCGCACGGCCAGGGAGGATGCATCAACAGTAGAACGACCAGGACGTCGGGGGCGGGGCACAAAGAGCTCGGGCCCAAATGGGCCCGCAAAGCAGCCACCAGACCTAGGCCCGCCTGGCCCTGGTCTGGCCCGCACGCTCGTGGCCACCGCCGCCAGACCTAGGCCCGCCTGGCCCTGGTCTGACCGCCGCCGGCGTAGTGTCGCCTGACTGCCTCCACACCCTCACGATACCATGTGCGCCCGACGACGCACGGGCCGACCAGAACTGGCCACCCGCAGCCGAGCACGTCACTCCAGCCTAGCATCCACCGACCACCGCTCGATCCACATCGACGCTGGCAAGAGCACCAGCATCTCCCTCGGTCACCATCCCCTCGGGTAGGATCGTCGCCGCCGCCGTCAGATCCGGGCCCGCCTGGCCCAGATCCGGCGCGCCCAGCGCCGCCCCACCATAGCCCTCGACGCATGGGAGCCGCCGCCGCGCAGGAGCCGCCAGATCTGGTCCCGCCTGGTCCGGATCCGGCCAGCAGCGCATGCTGCAGCTCCAGCCACGGGAAGCTTTCCCGCCGTGGTTCTCCGCGCAGACTGGCCACCGCCATGACCTCCCTTCCCTCCGAGCACCACCGGCGAACCACGGAGCCGACAACCAGCGCCACCGGCCGCCATGAAACCCGTCGCTCCGCCGCAGAATCTCAAGCCACGAACCTAGGAAACGGACGCAGAGGCCACGCCGCCGCCGTCGGCCGCACGGGCTGCACCCGGCGACGTCCTCCGACGACGGCGGGGAAGGGGGAAGGGGGTGGCGGCGCTGCGCTGGTTAGGGTTTCAGACGCCACCCGAGTCGCCCTCGCGAGAGCGACCCCCCCAGGTTAACCAACGCGACTTGCAATTGGTACCTGCGAGTAGCAAATAAATCACGGCCCCTTAATTTAACGATTGTTGTGTTTTCATTCAGTTTTACACATTTCTGCTGATATGTAGGTAATCCTTAGTCTTTCGCTTTTTTTTTTATGCAGTCTGATGTTTGTGTCAAGAAGAACACCACCAAGATTAGTACGCCAAAGGTTTCGAGTCTGTCAAATAAATTATCCATGTTGAGGAATTCCAAGAACAAGGTTGTTCGTAGCCGTATTCTTTTACATGGAACCCAAACACCGAAAACAAGTAGGAGAAATAAGGATTTGAGTTCCAAACTATTTCTCCTTTCAAATGCCCACCTATCAAAGGATTTTGTCCTATTCGCTCAGCATGATATCGTCATCTGATAGAAGCTTGACGGAGTAAGTATTCCTGATGCCTTGTATTTATTAAATTTCGACGTTTTGCTATTCATTCATTTCAATCTGTGATAGTGTTCCTCTTATATCAAACGCGTCCCTTGATGTATGCTCTCGTGGCCAGTGTCCTCTCATTACAATGAGAAAGAATACAATAAACCTTGATCTGTTACATAACCACGCCATGAAAGAAGTATTTGTATAAGAATATGATCTCATACCTGCAGTTTCTGGACCTTTTTCATCTTTTCTCTTTTGCAAGACTTGGTATATTATTTTTGCAAACACATGCAGTATTGACTATTTGACTTACAGACGTGTTTTATTTTTCAGAAATCTGTCCGTGCTCTCAGTATGTTGAGTCGATATCATTCTCCCGTTGAAAACATCCTTGAAGTAGCCAACAATCCAACTTGCACGAAGCTTATACAGACTATACAATGTGGGATATGACTGGAGTCCATACTCACTCACCATCTCCTGCCATGCATTCTCAAACTCCACACGGCTTAGTGGGTGATTAACCACTGTGAGTAGCTTTTCTCCCAACCCTTTATTCTGGTGAAAAAGCTAATTTAAGTTATCTATGTGCTTGTTCAACATACGCCAATTGCAAAGACTATGAATCGTCTTTAGAAACACAAGTCGAATAGCATTTGTCATATCTTGGTGTTGATCTACAAAAATAATTTAGTCAGCAAACAAATTGGCACCAAATCTATTGGTTCGGCATGTGTGTCGGCACAAAAAGGTCAAATATACTTGTATGTATGCAAATAGGATCATTGCCTTCCATGCTTCTCTTGAAAGTCAGAAGAACCCATTCAATAGATTTTTGTCTTATTACGGACGAGAAAAGAAAACAAATATGACGTTCTGAAAATGGTGGTTGCTCCCACAAACATCCCCAACGTCATGCAGTAAAAATTACTCCCACATGTGGCATCAAATGTGACCACATCTCCAAAGCCAACATAGTTAGCCCGACAACTAGTATGACTCTAGAAAATATTCTTCATAACGCTGTCTGAGTCAAAATCAATATGAGAATTAATTTTTGGTTTATGTGTTGTATACTCGTAGAAGAACTCCGTGAGCTTTTTTACATCATCAACTTGCTCCTTTTAGCCACCGGTCTACATTGCATTGCGGAGTCATGAATTTAACAGGTAAACCGCCCACTAGGGTAAAACAAATCACATACAAGTGAGCCAAACTTTATGTACTTGTTTACCGGGTCATGTTCATTAGTTAGCAAGACCTAAGGCCCTCCATTTAATGTAGTGAACACATTCATGGTCCCGATAGGTGTTGTAGTGTTGTCCCGATCTTCACGGATTTGGACGGATTCGACGAAGAACGCGAAGAACTCGACGAAGAAAACGAAGAACACAAGAACACAAGAGGGGCAAAGGAGGGTAAATAGCAAGACACAAGCAACCAATCGACCGGTAACACGCCCCAAGGGTAGCCCCCGGTCCTCAAAGATGCAAGCACACTTACTCTTAGATTTGTTTATCTCACCGGTCAAATCTACCGGTTCAACCACCGAGATGGATGACGAGTAATCACAACTACAAGGAGGAATTCATCTCCATGCAAGGAGGCCTTGGTTCATCTCACAAAGAGGCATCTCATAAGAGGCAACATCCAAAGGATGGAAAGGAGCTAAACTCAACTCAATCTATGCTTAGTCTAACCCTAGAGGGAGAAGGGGTATTTATAGTCTATGGGACGAAGAGGTAAGTTATGGGCAATTACATGGGCCTTGACCCGAATTCCTGGGAGTCGTAGCGGTAGTACCGCTGGTGGGGTGGTGGTAGTAACGCTCCTGTAGGTTGGGGCGGTAGTACCGCTAGCCTCTGGCGGTAGTACCGCTACCCTCATGGAATTAATTCCACTCGATGCTGGCGGTAGTACGTGGGAGGTACCGTTGGACTACAGAGAGCATTTGGGGGCTCGACGGTAGCACTGCGGTAGTACCGGTCCTGGCAGTAGCGGTAGTACCGCTCCTCGTCGCGGTAATACCGCTGCCTGGCGCTTCAGCTGGCTCTCCAGATGCGTGGCGGTAGTACCGGCCCTGCTGGCGGTAGTACCGATGTCCTGTTGCTTCCTCATCCTCATCATTGTCTTGCCTCAACCCTTGGCCGTCTTTGCTACTTACTTGGAGGTCTTCCTCAATGTTGTTCCTGAGTATGCATAGGACACTAGCTTGAGGTAGCAATCCATTCATGGAATTATCAAGATCACAAAATGATAGGAGCGAGTTCACCTTATCATGTAGGGCTTTGACTCGTGCTATTGTCATTGGTCCACTTGGCGTGTCATGTGTATGAACCGGAGGTTGGGCTACATCAATAGGGGAGACTCAACTGTGTTGTAGATCATCAACATAATCCATAGTAGTAGGGTCTTTGTTCTTGCGCGAACGCATGTGCTTCACCTCAGATGGATTAGAGTTCAGAGTATGGTTGTGCTCCAACTCAACTTTCTCATAGAACCATTCTCATCCTTTTAGCTTGATCTTCACTTATATCTTGGAGCCAACCATATATGACATTTTTGCATGTTTGCGCTCCTCGCCGTCCTTGTAAAACGTAGAAGAACCTTGCTGAGAGCAAGCATACAAGCGCGACGTAGCCTTGTTCTTGTGTTTCTTACTTCCAAACCCGGTTTCTTTTGCATATTGCCGATAAAACTCACAACATTCCTCATTTGTAGCAAAAACCATATTTTCCTTTGGGATACAGTCCTCACGAACTTGCTCACCTTATCATCAATTATAAACATAAACATGTGGAAATTCAGTCAGAATAATTGTGTTTCATACAACAGCTGAGAGGAGCGTACATGTATATATCTTGCGTTGGGATCTGATGTCATCATTTTGTGTGGTTCAAACGGATGTGACGGTGTTATTGTGGAAACATGCATCGCCCATTGGGTTCTCACCATCGATCGAAAGAGTTGAGCAACCGGTCTCTGAAGTTCCAATGCCATGACTTGGAGTGAGAAGGATGTCTCTAGAATTACTCTGTCAAAGACAAAACATTTTCCAGATATTTCATCGGGTGCTCGAGGAGAGGAGTCCATGATAGTCTCATGCAATTCATTTTCGAGCAGAACATAAGATTACTGACCACAAATAATCATATGCATTGTCTCGTAAAAAATGCACCATGGCTAAATTATGTTTTTTATACTTGTTGTCATTGAGAAATCATCACACTCATGGTGTTATTGTTCATAATAAAACATTAATACTTTGGACACCTTCGTTTAATAGCATGTGATGCCCAATCCTATTCCACATGCCATTACGTATATGGAAGTGTTTAATTAGTTTAGAGACTAGTGCAATTTCAGAAAATCAATAGTGCATAGTAAGAAGCATGACTCACCAAATCTCTCTGAACATGATCAGCGGGTTTTGATTATATCTCTTATCTGAACCTCACATATTAGTTTCTCTACATGTATTTGTGCTCTGTTAGTTTTATCCGTAGGGTGGTCTCCAAGATAAAGATAGGGTAAAATTACATAACACAAACTGGCACTCACTATAATTTACGGCAAGGAACCAAAAGCTATAAATGAATACATGAACAGATTATTGGCATCAATCATCATACGTCCTGTCCAAATTGTCTTAAATAACTCCCAAAAAATACTTGAAGCAGTAATAGAAGATGCAAATAAGGTTAGTGCATATTTGACCTCCGTTTGGAAATATTAAGAGAAATTGATTTAAGATGATCTCCTCGGCGCGCGGCGTGTCCCGTGCACGTTGGTTCGGTTAAGAGCTCGCAGTTGTATCACAGGTGTATTGGCATCAGAAGTTGTTTTGGTTGCGGTGTCGAGAGAGGAAACTTAAGGTGAGAGGGAAACAGGGGGACGTGACTACGTGAGGGATCCTATTCCTTTTCAGTTGCCTCCGTTATAACCACCAGTAGCCCCACAACGCGCAGTAGCTGCACATGAAGCTGAAACAGTTGCTATGATCATGGGAGCCTCCATTGGGAGACTAGGTGAGGTGGTGCCTAGTGATTTTGGGGTGGTGGCGATGCAGGGGATGGGTATGGCGTCGCAACAGGTAATGGGGGAGGTAGCGAGACGGGGATATGGGAGGTGAAGCGCCGGAGCTGCGGAAGAGGCGGCGGCACAACTCCGATGATGGTGAATAGATGCAGTTTTCAGGTTGCTTCTGTAACACTATGATTGTTTTTTTTAACGTTGTCCTACTCTCTATATCTCACGTACAAGCCTCTAGTAACACGTAGGACTAGAATACAGGGTACTATGCAAGACCAGCAAGTTTAGAAAAACGCTCAACTAGTATGTTAAAATGTGGACCAATTTTTTTCTTGATCGAACTTTTTTTCAAACATATGTTTTTTATATCATCCCTTAACCAATGTAATAAATAATAGAGTCATAGTTTTTAATTACATATTTGTTATGTCAATGCTAATCTTCATCAATTTTGTCACACTTGTTTAATTTTATTTTGAGGTATAGAAATTGATGAAATCAATATCGACATTAAAATAAGATTGTATCTTTTTTTAAATATCTATCATTTCTTTTTTTATCTCGCATTTGGCTCGTAAACTATTAAATAATACTCCCTCTGTTTCTTAATATAAGGCGTCTAAATGTTTGAGGAAATTTTTAAAATATAAGGTGTATTACGATTCACGCACAATTTTACCCATATAAAAATGATTCACAAATTGGATTAGTGGAATTTGATATATTGTTTTCAGTTTGTGGCTAATAGGGAGTTCTTTCTCTCGATTTTTATCAGTAGATAATTATACCACCGCATGTAAAATGCTGGTGTCTTAATATCCGTGCCAAAACCTTAGACGCCTTATATTATGAAACAGAGGGAGTACAAGTGTGCAAAACAACGCAACATTTATGCACAATTAACATATTGTGAGGTAAACAACCCGAAACAATTGTAACTAGTTTCCACGTTATCCACTAGTGAGTGTCGACCGAGAATGTACAATCCTCCATCTCATGCAGCTTTTGTTCAACCTCATATTCCGCTAGAAAAAAAGATGCAATAGTTACTTTAGGTTATCTCAAATCATAACTATCTCCAAAGTATATTACTATTTGGTAAGTAAAATGGGAACAAAACTACCTATTGTGCATTTAGGTAGTGTGAAGCCGCCTGGGAGCCGGCGTATATATCTAGCCGGTAGTATTTTGTCCCTCTCTTCCGTACGTCAAACTCATAAGATTCGTGGGTTTTTATTTGTAGATGTTCGATTATTATCCTATTAAGATTGTGGGTAGTTGCGGCTAGTTACTTATGGTTATCTTATGTAGGCTACCTATTTTGTATATCACATGCACGTTGGCTGATGTAAAAAAATAGGTAGCCTACGTAAACTAACTAACAGTATTTTTGGCAATAATGTACGACGTAATTCTGATTTTAGCAACAATGTTTTAGCAACCGTGTAGATGCCATTTTTTATGGCAATAATGTATGACGTATATTAATCAACCATCTAAAATAAACCGAAGTAAGGAAAAATATTTTTGGCAATAATGTACGACGTAATTCCGATTTTAGCAACCGTGTTTGCCATTTTTTAATGTCTAAAGCTATTTTCTAAATATTCTTGGCCAAACTATGTGCTACTTATAACAAACCTATCTTTAGCGTGGACAAGACCAAATGCTCGTTCCAAATGGTTCAGAATGCATCGCTCGAGTGTTTCGTACGGTCACGGTGATTCAAAACCCCATGATTGTTTGGTAGTTATTAATGTGCTAGATCACAATCATGTTGTTGTAAATAGTAGTTCGAACCTAGCTTGTAAATATAATTCACAATGGGAGGCCACATACAGCATTTAACCTGCACTGTTTGTAAATATCCAAAGTTTGAATGTGCCAATGAGTTGTCATTGGACTAAGTCAATATACCAATAATATCAGGAGAATTCAAGATTCGCATGGTAAGCCTTAACATTTATCATCCACGGTGTTTGATCATTAACATGTATGATATCTATACCTAATAATAAAAGCACTAACGTTTCTCTCTTGGTCCGTTTGGTTTGGTACGTCGTAAGCCTTGCTCGCTCGCGTGATCAAACTTCGACCGATGTGAGCTTCTTGATAATGGGCCGACTCGACAGGGCCTGTGTTCTGATCGTAAAAGGAAAAAAACACGTCTCATGATCATGCATGAATCTACCTCGGTCGCATCCAGGAGTCGTCCACGTACAGGAGTCCAACAGGTGCAGGTATCGGAGGTAGCTAGCCATCCTTGATTCCTTGTGCTGTTAGAAATTGTTATCTGATTCGGTTAGCAAACTGATAATCCCTGTACCATATATGCCTATGTCTATCAATGCAATCAGCAAGACGTGAGAAATATTCTGCCTTTAGGTGGAGCAACGCATCAGGGGCACCGACGGGTCTAGGTCGCCGATGTGCGACGCCGCCGTCGAGGATTCAATGCCGTCACCGTCCTATACCATGCAGCTGACGCCCCCTACTACGGCTGTAGTAGCATCCACTGCCATCTTCGCGGCTCCGACAGCCAACTCCGCGCGGCAGTACCACCCAGATCCCTTGAGGCAAGCACATACTGTGAATGATTTTTTACTGTCAGCTTACTTGTATCCGGGAAGAGAAACTGGAGCCCCTAAAAATTGATATATAGGATGATCCTACCATTCGATTATTGAATGATTATAGGCAAAGAAGCGGAAAGAACCAAGGGGCTACAAACTAAAGGTCCCTTCGCACTCAAATGCACGCCTGCCTTTAATCTGTCCTGGTACATAGTTCAATATACGGATATACCTTCATTTAAATTTGAACAATATCAATACTTTCAAACAACATATGAGTTTAAAGTCAGCTGATATTTAATCTCCTCACGCGTGTATTTAGTTCTAATACTCCAAATTGCCCACATCACCGATATCAAAATAGCTGCATCCTCTTGCTTGACTACATGGTGATCTACAAAAATCATATGCCCATGTATACATGATGTGAGTTTAAAGCAATTTAATTTTCAGCTGCACATGCCAAATTATTTATAGTTGAGAGTACATAAAATAAAGGCAATAAAACTAAACATTAAGATGAAACGGCAAATTGAGCCTAGGATTATGCCAGTGGATCGACATTGGGAGAAATTTTGGGATAATTATGCTCCACATTGGGAGAAATTTTGGATAATTATGCCGATGTTGTCCAAAAAATGATTTTATTTTCAACTAAGTTCACTTCAAAAACATAGTTTTATTATCTAGGTTGCATACTTATAGTACGCAAACTCTCATGCAGGCAAGACAAGCCATTTGGGTCGGAATCTCAAAACATGGATGTGAAGGAACATAGAAGAAAAAAAGACAGAGAGCGGTATGCAAATATGACCGATGAAATCAAGTGGGAAAGACTGAAAAAACGACGTCAAGCTTACAAGCAAAACAAACAAATTAAAGAAAGCCAGAACAAAGGACAAAACAACGGGCACAAAAAAGACAAAAATATGCAAATATGCAGCCAGAACAAAAGAAAGCTAGATTACAACAAATTACAGCTAAGCGTGAGTATAATCGCAACACACCATGCAAAGAATCGATTGTGATGGTGAACCCATCATATATCGCAACTAAAGAGGAAGTAAGAGCATCTGACTTTAATGTATACCAAGAGGTTATATGAAGTTATAGCAGACATACGATTATAATTAATCACCATATATCTTTTACACATGGAGTTTTTTTACTACCATGTCAACTCGATGCTCATCTTAGTAGAAAAATGTTATTCTTCAAATTTCGATGGACTTTACGGTATATTTTTGGTTGTGCCAACGTTTTGTCACACAAAGTTTCTTGTTCACTCCCGTTGCAACGCACGGGCATGTTTCCTATTAATTATCTATACTACTATTAAAAGAGCAAACTTGTCTTGTTGAGATACTTTAAATCTGAGCCCTTCAATATCTGATCAAACGGCTCAGATCGTCCCAATGTTTGACAACTCAACATTGTCTCTTTTGGACCGTTTTGCCCTCCCACCAAATCACATAATACGACCAAATTGTCACTATCTTTTCGTTTTGCCGTTAATTACAAAAGATTGCCACCAATAAAAAGAAAAGAAAACGTGTCCCGGATAAAACGGACGTCGAAGCGCCGGAGGTACTCCAGCGGTCCAGCCACCTCCTCGCATCCTCGCGCCACCGTGCTGGTGCTCACGTCCGGAACACTCAGCGCCCCATCTCTCGCCATGGCTGTCTTAGGCGTCTCCGCGCTGACAAAGTGCCGGTAATCAGCTCCTCTCGACGTGCTATTCGTCTTAGCCGAAGGAATCGACAAGAGGAGCCGAGCGACGGGCACACCGGCCTTCACCGGAGAGCGCCAGCGCAGCGGCCGTCGTTTTCATGGCTAAAGCCGCCACCGAGGTATGCCAGCTTGCCAAAGATGTCCGTGCGCCGTGCTGGACATCCCCACCCAAAGAATCGAGCAGAGGTGCCTTGAGCCGCGTGAATCGTGGCTGTCTTCTCCGAGTCCGGCCCGCATCAAGCTTGATGGCGGCGTCAAGATGGAGGTTGGAGCGCGCAGGTGACCAAGACCGGTGGTGGGAGGCCTCGACGCCCAGGTTGACGCCTCCTGGGGCCGAGCATAGCGGCGTAGCTTCTTGACCGCCCGAGCTTGCTCCCCAGCCCGCAGGGCCGCCTCCGACCTGCAACTTCCCCGCCCCAATCCGCCGCGCTCATGACGGGAGAGAAGCTGCATATCGGCGGGTACGACCTGATGCCGCCGTACCAACTCCCGCGCATGCTCTCCCAAGCCCGCAGACGTCGTCCGCCCGCGAGTTCCGCGCGCAGTGCCCAACCTCGCTATCTGTCGTCCCTGACCTAACCTCTCCGCCGTTCCACTGCCCCTGTCCTCCCCAGGATCCGGTCTTCCCAATCTGAACCTTCTCTGCCACCTGCCGGTCCCATCCAAGTGAGTTTCGGCCCTGTGGTGCTTCCTGCCCAATTGTGCGGCTGTTGCAGGCTGCAACAAGTTGCTTCTCGACGACTTGCCCAAAGGTATTTTCTTCTCTGCTTTCTTTGTTTCTTTCTTCCCTACTTTTTCCTGCATAGCGAGGTCTCTTTTCTAGGAGTATGGTAATTGGTAGCTTGTGCTTTGCACTAAGATGCTGCCCAGCTTGGTGACATGACATCATTGTCATCTTCGGGCACTAGCATCCTCAATACATATTGCTAATCCTTCCATCTGGAGCCAAACTTTGTACTCTTTTCATATAAAGAAAAAATATACTATTTGAATTTAGATCCATCGTTCTGATGGGCACTTTGATTCGAGCACTGAAATTTCCATGCCTAATAAGAAATTACTAAAACTCAATCAATAGAAACGCACAAATATTCTCCCCCGCTCCCGTTGCAACACACGACCATGTTTGCTATACTATTAATAAAGCAAACATGAAAGTCAAAAAAATAAAAATAAAGCAAACATGTGTCCATACACTAAATTTCAGCCGTTCAATACACACACGGCCGTCTATTCGGTGAAAATGAGGCCCGAGTCTCCGAGCGCTATAATGCCAGCGATCATGCCGAGCACGAGCGCATCCTCGGACTCTTCGACGACCAGAGACGAAGGACTTTGAAGGAGGTTAGACGTGGGCGGAACAAGGCCATCGATGCGGCTGAGAAGGTTTTTCCTATTTTTCATTCAGTTAATCGTAATTGATTATATTATTTATTTTAACAGGTTATTATGCTCTTTTCTGTTTACTTCAAATATGTTTCACAAGCGATCGGAAGATAAATTATATCAATAATCCCAGAAAATAACAAACACCCTCTTTCTACATCACCATTGCTAACTAGAATGAGACAATGGAGTACTTCAAGGGAGATATTTGGTCTTTCAATTTTGTATCATGAAACAAATTTAACTGAGGTGAAATAACTAAATGAAACAAATAGATTTGAAGACGTGTCTATGTTACAAAAAATTATAAGACGTGCATTGCACGTGCACGTCCACTATAAAATAATAAAGGCACTAAGGCTTCCGCCTTTTGGTTTGGTAGGTCATTGGATTTGCCCCTGAAGTTGTAGATAATTACCCACCTATGCCACCCATAAGTCAAAAAAAAAAAAAACGGTTTGTTATGTCTCGTAATTTCTTTCTCCCGATTTGACTGTGTCCTACTCGAACCAGGAAATATCAATCTACCTGTTAGTTTTCCAAACCGAAAACGCTGCGTCGCAAAGGAGACCGACGCCGTCAAGATGCGCAGGAAGGACCAGGCCTTTGGCAAGCAGAGGAAGGACATGGACCTCCGCGATTCTTTCTGCTTACTTTTGTTCCAAGCGTACATGATCTCTCCTAATGCTCCATGATCTCACCGTGCACAATGACTCCATCACCGTGCGCTGCAACATCACGATCCACCAGGTGCCGCGCCGGAGCCTACAACTTCGAGGCGCACAAGATAGTAGTGGCTGTGCAATCGTCGTGGTTCTATGGCCACCGCCACAAGGCCAGGAGTCCAACCGGCGGCGGCTTGCTCCACCTCATCTACAACGACGAGCTTCCGACCACGGTGACCACCAAGAAGAGAAGGCTGTGGTGAGGCCGCCGACTACTACGGTACTACTTGATGGACATGCTGAAGATGATGTGCGCGATCACACTCGGCGACTTCACTAGGGAATCGCCGGATTGCGGAGTACGCAGAGGCCTACTGGTGCAACGAACTCGATCAGACGTGAAAGAGTGACGCTGCTGCCCAATCTAGAGGTTGTACAGAGAGTCTAGAGATTATAGTCCCGCTGCGGCGCTGCTGAGGCGACAAGCTGGAGAATCATGGACGTTGCGAGTTCCGACCCCGTCGACAAGCCAGGTACGTATACGTGGAGGATCATGGCTGCTGAGGCTGACTGAAGCTCTCGTGCATACATGCATGCATGGTAGGTATACGTGGTAGTCTCGTGAAGAATGGCTGATGGAATCCTCCTAGCAACTCGATCAGAACAATTTTTACTGCTGAGTCGCGAATTGATTGAGTTTTGGAGGATTTCTTCGCCGAGGATCCGATCGATATGAAGACATGAAGTTCATGGCCAGGTACGTGCTAACCAACCTAGCCGGGAACCGAGTCCGACCAAGGACGACGTCGGAAAGATCGTCGACTTGGTGGCCGCCGAGGTGGAGGGGGACAAGCTGCAGGAATTTCATTGCTGGGATGATGGCAAAGTCTGCACTGAGGCGGCTGTTTCAATTGCTGAGGATCCTTGCCGTTCTTCGACTCCAGGTATGATCCTCGAATCACGCTCATCCGGCGGTTCTGTCCGACAGGGTGTGGTGTGCGTGATGTCCCGTGGTGTGCTCCCGCCGGCCTGCTCAGCGTGCGTGGCGTGGGTGCGTGATGTGGGCCGGCCAGATGTGCATCCGTGTTTTTTTGGTGTGCAGTAGTGTCAAAACAGGTTCCTCATTGATTGTCTCCCAAATTTGAATTTATTGGCCCTTAAAGAAAGTGTGTGCTAATCATCACAGATATATTCAGGGCAACATTAAACTTCAGTGAGAAGAACATGAACAGGCAGTGGGCTTTTAGAATGTGTTCATTTCATGAATTAAGATGCACAAGTTCTGATAATTGTTTTCACAACCTCAACGATTGAAAATAGCCGGACAACCCTGATTCATGACAATTAGCGTTTGCTCCGTAGTAGAGCACAAACGTTGTTTAAAAAATTATTATTTTTCACCACCGTTGCAACGCACGGGCATATTTCCTAGTTAATCATAAATGTGTAGGTTATACCTTGTATGAATATACCCGGCGTTGTAGAAGTGAGTTTAAAGTAGAGATGGAACTAACCCACGAATTAAACAAGTTCGACGCACGGGCGAAAGGGGCAAAATACTATCTCGAAGTGGAATGGGAGATGTTCGTTAGCATTTACAATATCATTAATCAATGTGATGAGATGCGCTTTTATCATTAGAACACTCATCCATAAACACCTAACGATTTGTCATATACGCCGACTTTCAGGCGGTTTGCACTACCTAGATGCACACTAGGTTAGTTTTGTTCCCATTTACTTAAAATATCAATACATTTCATGGATACTTATGATGTGAGATAACCTAAAATAACTATTGACTTTTTTCTCAAGCGGAATACGACGTTGAATAATAGTTGTGTGAGATGGAGAAATGTACATCCTCGGTCGACACTCACTAGTGGACGACATGCAAGCTAGATACACTTGTTATGTGCTCACAATATGTCTATTGCGCACTAAGTGTTCCATCTTTTGCACTCAAACTTTAAGGTGTGTTTTTGTAGCCCTACACAATGAATTGTTATCCAACATGAGAATAGTTCAGAGTAGCATAGTGAAGAGGGAATATCTATGTATTCAATTATATTATTATTGTTGAGAGTGTCCACTAGTGAAAGTATGATCCCTAGGCCTTATTTCCAAGCATTGAAACACCGTTTGCTCTCATTTTGGCTCAAGTTTGCTTGCTGCCATTTTTATTTCAGATTGCAATTACCACTTATAATCATCCATATTACTTGTATTTTACTATCTCTTCGCCGAACTAGTGCGCCTATACATCTGACAAGTGTATTAGGTGTGTTGGGGACACAAGAGACTTCTTGTATCTTAATTGCAGGGTTGCTTGAGAGGGATATGTTTGACCTATACCTCCCTGAGTTCAATAAACCTTGGATAATTCACTTAAGAGAAACTTGCTGCTATTCTACAAACATCTGCACTTGGAGGCCCAACACTGTCTACAAGAATAGAAGCGTGCGTAGACATCATGAACAAACAATGCTTTGGCGACGGTCTTGAGGTGGCATTCTTTGAAGCCCTTGTCGGTCCTACACCAGTCTTGATGAGAGCACACATCTGGTTAAGCACAAATGTGGACATGAAAGGAAGCCATTTCATGGTCCCCTTCACCCCAGCCTTAGCCTTGGCCACCTTGGCTTTGGCGGCCGCATCGATGGAGGCTAAGTACTCTTGCACCACAGTAGAGCAAGCAGGATCGACCGGAAGAACTGGCATCTCCACCTGTGAGTCCTCAACCCATGAAGGGATTTGAGAGTCCCCAATGGGGATCAGGGCCTGACTAAGGTCGTCGCATTCCTACATCGGTTACGAATCAGTGGCTAGAACAACATTATCATAGCTCCTACACATGCTCACGGAACTACAACATCTACACAAGCTCAAGAACTTGAAGAACTACACATGCTCAAGATCTACAACAACTACACAAGCTCAAGAAGTACATCAACTACACATGCTCAAGATCTACAACAACTACACTAGCTCAAGATCTACAAGAACTACACATGCTCAAAGATCTACAAGAACTAATCAAGCGCAGATCTAGGTGAGCACTTAGGGTTTTGTACTTACAGCCATGGGTGAAGTCGAGGAGGAAGGAGGACACCTCGAGGAAGAAGACCGTCTCCCACCGCCGTAGACACCCCAGACACCGCCGCCGCCTGCCGGGGAAGAGGCCGTCGCTTACCTGCTCGCCGACCGGTGGTTGAGAGCTCGGTCGGAGGGGGGAAATGGTGGCTCGATTTTGGGCGGTCACCGGAAAGGGTGTAAATAGGGAGGAGTTTGGCGGGCGGTGAACGAATTTCTCCCGCCCCCTTTTTCGATGCAGCGCGTGGGCTCCGCCATCTCCATGCTCGCACGAGCAGCTGCAGGCGGGGGAGCGAAATTGCAGCGGAGGGGGAGAGAACGAGCCTGGCTCCCGGGGCACGGTCGATCTGAGCGTGCCTCTCGGGTCTGGCCCGAGGCTGCTTTGAGGACCGTGCTGGCCTGGCCCGGGAGCTCGCACAGGCAACCAATCAACGGGCCGTTGCAGCTGGCGGGCCTGGCCGGCCTATCTGCAGCCTACCAAACGCGCCCTACAGCTTGAGATTGAGAATATTCATGAACAAGAAGAAATAAGCTGGGTCCAAAAGAGTAAGGCGAATTGGATGAAATCTGGGGATCGGAATACCTCCTTTTTCATAATTTTGCCACGGCAAGGAAGAAGAGGAACCTAATTAATAAGCTGATTGATGACCGTGGAAATCCTATAGAAGGGTGTGATGATCTTGCTGCTCATATTAGAGGTTATTTCTCAACTCTCTTCACTTCAGAAGTTCTGGAACCGGATGAAGCTGTCATTGAAAAGGTAAAACCTTGTGTTACCTCAGAGATGAATACTGTTCTTTGCGCTCCGTATACTAGAGAGGAGGTGAAGAAAGCTATTTTCAATATTGGGGATCTGAAAGCTCCAGGACCGGATGGACTTCACGCGATTTTTTATAAACGATATTGGAGCCTGATTGGAGAAGAATTAACCGATGAGGTCCTAAATGCCATCAATTCAAGGACGATACCTAGTGGATGGAATAATACCACGATTGTGATGATCCCTAAGGTCGAGAACCCTGAACAAGTTACACAGTTCCGACCTATTAGTCTATGTAATGTCTTGTACAAGGTGATTTCCAAATCTCTTGCTACTAGACTAAAGAGAATCCTTCCAGATATCACCCCCCAATTGGGCCTCCTTTGGGGGGGTGCCGGACATGTGTCCGGGCAACATTTGGAGGCCGCCCACAGCGGCACTCCCCAAAGGCCCACCCCCCAATCGCGAGCAAACTGTCGAACACCTTGCCGGCGTTCAAATTCATTTTAGAAAACTTAAAAGATTCAAATTTCATTCATATTTCTTATATATTACAAAGATTTTGAATGAAATTTGAACTGCGGCGGCCTAGCGCCCTAGCCTACGGGTCGTCCCACCAGTCGTCGCTGTCGTCCTCGATCTTCACCGGCGCCGCGGAGGAGCCAGCACGGCTGGAGGACGCGCCGTCGTGGCGCGGCGGGCGGCTGGAGGACGCGCCGTCGTTGCTCGTCGCACGGCTGGTGGAGGGGCCGCCGGAGGAGGAGGAGGAGGCCGTCATCGCCAGGGTCGCCAAGAGGCCCGGTGAGTCCTGCTCGATGTCCACCGCGGACTCGGAGAGCGCCGCCAGGAAGCCCGGGTTGTCGCCGTCGTGCTCGTTCCGCAGCTCGGGCGGCACGTCGTAGCCGTAGGGGATGGTCTCCACCGGCGTTGCCTCCGCCCTGGGTTGACGGATGAAGAGGCGCCCGCGTGGGCGTGGCGGCGAACGACAGCCGCGTTCGCCGATGGTGATGCCGCCACCACCGCGTGGCGGCGAGCGGCACGCAACCTGGCGTCGTCGTTCTGGCGGAGTTGGGAGGAGGCGGAAGGGAATGGCGCTGCCCGTGGCAGCGTGGCGGCGCGCCGCATCGATGGCTGAGGCAACCGTGTGGCCGGTTGCTCCCCACCAGGCTTTGCGGCCGGCGATGTTGTACCGCGTGGTGCGTGAGTTGGGGCCGTCGTTCGTGGCGATGACCGCCGCCCGCTCGCGCTCGAAGCGGTCCAGCCAGCGGCCCTAGTTGGCCTGGTCGTCGTTCTCGGGGAGGCGCCGCTCTGCCGGCGTCATCCAGCTGCGCCGGCGAGTGATGAACCTCCACATTTGCTCGTCCGTCTCGGGGAGCGGTGGCACGGGGAGGCCACCGGCCGAGATGGACCAGCCTTTGGGCAGCCGGCAGTCGTGAGGCGCGAGGAGCCCGTAGCGGTGCAGCTCCCAGGCGTCCTCGCTTAGGATGGTGCGGCCGCTGGATGCCATGACGGCTCGCCGGAGGTGGAGAGGAGAAAGAGAAGGTGGAGAGGAGGGCGGGGTGGATAAGCACGGCCACGGGCGCCGGCTTTTAACATGGCCAGGGGCGGTGCGGCCGGCGTTAATGCGACGCGTGGGGAATCGGCAACGCCGGCCACGTGGCCTGGCCGCCTGTGGAGCCGTCGCGTCGCCTGGGGAGCCGTCGCGTCGCCTGGCCGGCGTAAATGGTTTGCGTGCGTACAGGCGCACCGGCGTCCAGTCGCGTCGCGTTGAAAACCGTCGACGACTGCGCCATTAACGCGGCCAGACCGGCCTCCTGCACGGCGCGATAAATGACGCCTGGGCAGGGCTGTGCGTATGACGGGCGGGCCATCGCTGTCAGGGCCATGGCCGAGGCGATGTCCGGCACCCCCAGGAGAGCCTTCAAACTTGGAGGCCCTATTGGAGGTGCCGGACACAAAATCGCTCGAGGCAAGGCTTTGGGGGGTGTCGCTGGTGGGCGTTTTTGGTGTCCGGCCCCCCAAAGGGCCTTTGGGGGGTCCTTTAGAGGCCCCCGGTGGAGATGCTCTAAGGCGTGACAGACGAGGAGGAGGAGGCGTAGGAGCTCATGGCGTGATGGGAGGGAGGGCTGCGGAAGCTGTTGATTGAATCTAGGAATTTGATACCATGAAGGAGCCTAAGCTAGCTACGTAAGGAGAAGATAGAGAATGCAACAACTGATTTCATTGATTATAATCGGTTGCTGTATATCATACAATCAGCACATATCTTGCGGTAACAACAATAGCAAGATTAGGCCGGCTGGAGCGTTATCTGTAGCGCTAAGGATCGTTATATATTAACAAACTAACTGAATATCTGATTTAGCTAGCCCAGCCCTCTATTCAGACTGAAAAACGGCATATACAATGGAGGCCTTGGTATACGCTGCTACTTCGGTTTCCTGTTTATCCTTGCATGTGTGACTGATAAACATCCATAGGTTCGTTCCATTCTAGACTCACAATTAATTGACAAAAGTCTATTGTCCCCAGAAATACTACCAAAGTTTCACATGGCTTCTCCTTTTCTATACAGGTAATATAGTTGATATCTTCAGTTTCACAATTCATGTCCTCTTTGTGTCCAGTTTATATGAGTTCTGGCAAATATGTCCTCTTTTAGACACATCTCTAATCTGCCCATACCTTAAACTGCGTACATGTCTATTGAATTCCGGCTTGACAATAATGATAACCTCATCCGCATAGATGGATATTTGATGAACAATATGTTGTCTGGTGAAGATGTTAGTCTCGGCCACAATGGCATCTAAGCAATCCGTCAAACTTTTACTGTATTGATTATTTCCATTAGCTTACGAAACCTTTTTTGAAACCTATTTAGTGGTTGCATCCCGAAGCCCTCCTTAGACAATAGACAGAATCAAATGCTATGTAGCTTCACAACGGTAGCTGTTAATATGCTATGGAGATGAACTCAGATGTTATGCTGCAGATAGGATAGAAAAGAGATTTGGATTAGCTCATGGACTGAAACAAGTAAGGAAACACACCATAAACACAATCGACAAAGAGGCAATATCATGTTAGTATAGTAGGGGCCGTATAGGAGCTAACTAGCCCAAGATGGCAATCAAGAAACTAACATCTCTTCTTTCAGAAAAAAATAATAACATCTGTCCATGAAGAGGGTATGCACTGACAACAGGACTTTCTACAGTGCACCGCAAAATTCACCCCTGGCACTTCTAAAACTGTGCAGGGGCATGTGCTATTGTAAAAATTAAGCACAATTATCCAGATGAGAAACGCATACAAATATGAATCCTAGAAGGAGATATGACAGCACGGATGAACAGGTGCTCTGCAGTGGCACAAAATGTGAATGGCCATCTACTACAGTATGTCAGTATATAAGGAAATAAGATTAAACACATAAGTAAATAAGATTAAACATATATCCTTAGATGGTAGAACAGTGTCAGTAGCAGTGCATATTATCTATTTATTTATTAGTAGTGGGAAGGAATACTAAGACCAGAAGTTGCTTATGCATGATGGAAGTAGAAACTAATTACAACAAAATCAAATATTAAGTGAGCTGACTGGTCACTGTGAACTAGCGGGTGCATGTTCATATGCACATATAATAGGGAGGCTTCATTTTTGGTTTACAACCTTAAAAGGATCAACATCTCGTAGGAAAACAAAATACCTTCATAAAAGAAAATGATAACCGGAGAATCTGAAGTACCGACTGACACTTGGGAATGGTACAGCCAATACCAATACTAGGCTTATCAGAAGTATTGAGGAAATAACAACAATTATCTCGCATAACAATGTCCTTATGAACTGAAACCCAGCCAACATATTAGTTATTTAGTATATCTGCAGAACTTGTTAACTTTGCATACCAGTCACCATATCCAGAGCCATACTAATGCCATTTACACTGAAGCCACTAGTTGTCGCACTGCTGAAATTGACTGAAAAAGCTGTTAGCTGTCGTTTCTGCTATTTGTAGTCTGTCGATCATTGATCTAGAAAACGCCCACTACAGTACCATACTGATGAAATTCCGAAGATCATTGAAAGTATGTACATGAATCTCAGGTATAGGAACAAAAGCATTGCTACCCCTGCGGACCATTCCAGAATATACTGACCAGGATCGAAACTGCTTTGAAAACTCTGTAATGTCCTCGGTTTGGCAGTCAGCTGTTCTCATACGGACAAGAATGTGTTGTCGAAACCTTGGAAACCTCAAACTCTCTGAGAAGCTAACTGCACTCATACGAAGCGGTCCTTCAATATGTGAACCAGGAAACCGCTGCACACCTTTGTAGATCTCAAAAAGTGCAAATTGTCCTAAATTGACATTTCTGAAGCTGGGACCTAATCTGTTATAGTTGCCATCAATGGTCAGCGACCTAATATTTGTTCCTTGAGTTAAACCTTTTTTCTTCATTGTCTCATAGTTATCACTGAAAAGATACCAATTGACCCTACTGTGAAAGCCAATGCAATAAAGGTTCTCAAACGCAAACAATAGCCTAAGAGGTCCAGTGTTGTTATGAGTCCAAGTTGTTGGAGGAAGAATTTCGATGATAAAGTGACCCGCCTCTTTTGGTGTAATTAATACTCCTTCAACAAACCCCTGTCCCATCCAAATATGCGTGCTGATGTGTTCAGTAATTGCATTTAACAGCTCATCAAAATTAGTTGCCATGGTGTCTGGATCATCATGCAACTGGAGCTGAAAAACATGAGATTGCTGCAAGAGGGAACAATTAGCATATTAGGACATCAAAATTAGTTGTCAGGATCATCATGTAACAGCGGATGAAAAACTTGAGAGTGCTGCAAGAGGGTGATTAACAAATTTTGTAAGATAGCTTTCAGGGAGATATTCAGTCGCAATCCAAGAGCATCTCAACTAATGTCCCATTCGCTCACATGTTAAGTTTTTCTTTTAGTATTGAGTAAGTAAATTATCTACTCGGTGGGGTTTGGCTGAGCTGTGCAGCTGAAGTCGTTAACTTAGCTGCCAAAGTGGCTGAGCTGCCGCACAGAGACACCCCCACTTAAGCCTTAACAATTTACAGCAACAAGAAGCGAGATGAAAATGAGAAACTGAAGAGAACAAATTGAGTTTTCGCAGATTGGAAATAGTTTACTGCTAGCATAACTGTTTTTTCAAACAATATTACAGCGAGACAGTGGTAATAAATACCAGCCTTGGTCGGCGGTAAATACAAGCCAAGCCGTCCCTCTAAACAAACACACCATCGACGGCTTCGGTGACCCAAACCCCTAACGTTTTTTACACGGTCTCTCCAACCTTTAACCAATATATGCAGAAAAAGAAGGGCGCACAAGATGAGATATTTATGACAAGAGCCATAAATCTAGTCGCTATTGTTTCTTGAAAACAAAGTTTTTCGGTGAAGGGAAGATTAGTACTAAACAGTATCAGTTCTTTCTTGAAGACAAGGTTTCCCGGCGAGAGCAAGATGAGTAAATAAACGACATCAGTTGTTTCTTCAGAAAAAAAAACTAGGGAGTGGAAAAACTCGAGTAATGACCGCCGTGGGGTTTGAGCATATACTCTGTTTATGCAGGAGCCCAAATCTGTTCCACAAACCCCAGCTAAGATGCCACTAACACATCGACATCTAAACCCTAGCAAATGAAATATCCATCGCGCAGCCTTAGAAAAAGAAAAAAAGAAATCCCCTGTCAAATCCGAAAAGGCGACGATCCCCTGTCAAATCCGAAACTACGGTACACGAAACATTTATGTCCCCGATGAGGCGATGATCGTATTACTACTAGCACGAGCAGGCGCAGCGGATGCAAGAACCCCCCCACCTTCGGCCCGGCGACGATTAGCAAGTGATTAAGGCCCAGGAAGGCGGAGGCCCAGAGAAAGGATGATACTTCTTAAGGCTGCTAAGCACTGTTAACAAGTAAATGAACTAGGTTGCCGGGAGAAGAGAAGTCACCTCGAAAGGATCCACCGCCATTGTGGCTGGAAGCAGGCAGGTCTGAAGAAGAAATCAGAGGGGGCGACCGGATGGGAAAATGTGTGGAGGGAGGAGCAAGAACAAGGATGCTTTTCCGTGTTATGTGCTCTTCTTCTTGTTCATGAAGCAAGAGGAAGTGGGGGTTTGGTTTTGGGCGCTCACTCCTCGTGCCGGTGAGCGGAGTGTTACAGTGCAGGCAGAGACGCGCAGCATGACGAATCTTTTCTACACCTACAAAAGGAAAGGCCGGTGGGCGGAGTAGGTACATTTCCCATTTTTAGGAGCGTGGGCTGGACAGTGGAGTCCGCAGGCCCAGGTACGTGGAGGAAAGCCCCTAGCATTTTCTACACGGTGTGGAAATTGGGACTTGTGTACGCAGTAACAGACACAACTCGGGGCAACGGAGAGTATTTGCACACTTTCTGTAAAAGGAAAAGAGTATCTACACACTTCAGTTCATGTGAGAACATGCCATGGCATCTAGAGAAGGGCATGTTGCGTGTAAAGATTATCTTTTCAGGGTTTTTTTATTACTTCTAGTCTTCTAGACGAGAGTTTACCGAGCTTGCGTGCACCGAGTACACCACAAAGAACAGAGCATGGTAGATATATGTTTTCCCAGTGAGAATTAGTGCATGCATGCATGCATATTTGTAGGCTAGATGAGTGGTTAGTCTTCTGAGGTTGCATGCATGCATATTTGTAGGCTAGATTAGTGGTTAGTCTTCTGAGGTTCTAGTACAAGTTGGTGAGTAAACCATGCTTAGTGGCCTGATAATACAAATGGGAGTGTGTTTGCTTGTAATGCTTTGAACTAGGATGGGTTCATTCCTTCTACCGTATTTTCAATTTGTCATGCAAAATTAATATATATGATAAAGAGTTCCCGGTGTGTTATTCATGTTTGATTCTCGATATTGTTTGTATGCACAAGTTGCCTTTTGTCGAGTGTTTGAAGCCAGTAACAATGAGTCTCATACATATATTGATTATGTGTTATACCTATGCGTCCCTTCCTTAGAGCAAGTACAATAAGCTCTAGTCAGCAGGCTATGGAGGAGAGAAAGTAGGAGAGAGGATGAAAGCGGGCTCTCTACCAGCTCCTATGCACTTTGTGAGAGTGGAAGGTGTGCCAACTATTAATAAAGTAGTACATATTTATATCCAACTCTTATATTTGTTGGCTATTAGGTTGGGTATAGATGACATGGCACCATCTTATAGCCAACAACCGGCTCTACTATTGTATTTGCTCTTAGCCGAGTCGATTGTCTAGCATGCTTTCTTAATTGATCCCATGCCCGAGGGAGTCTCTCGAGTGTTTTTTCTAATTCTCTTTTTTAGCGATCCGACATTAGAGATAATATTTGGGTTTTACCTATTACTTCTAGAGTTGTAAGATAAAATTGTATACACTAACATGTGAAATCTTAAGTTCCTTCTTATTTCTTCACTACAAGAGACAGGCACGACATGATGATCACGCTCTTTTAGATCTTGTCAATCGCTACAGTTTTGATTTGTAGTCCAACTTGTATGACATGAGATCTAGGTTGAACCGACATGAGAAATTAGATGAAGATCAAAATGTTAAAATATATGACCTTTGGTGGTACTTTGATTTGTACATGGAATGTGAAACCTACGTCGAGCAATTAATTTTGTTCGAATTATGTTTATCAGATGTCCAGGGAGTTACTTTGATAAAGCTATTCAGTATTTCCTTTTCATGTTTATCATGTATAAATGTCATGTACATTTTTATGTGATGCTTTTATGTTTTTCTTGTAGAATTTTATGCCAATTCGTTTTATAAAGACGACAAAATGAAGATCTAGAGACTTCGTTCGATTTTTTTTTTAAACGTAACTATCCCGGTTTCATATATGATGCGTATTTGAATGCTCAGTACACTTGTAATGCATCCGGGTTTAATAGAACAGATAGAATGCCCAAGGATTATGGGTGCATGGTTAACTGTGGATTAGTGGGGATTGGTCAGTAGGATGTGATCCACCCAATCCCTACCTAGAAAAATTTCATGTCTGAATTTATATAATCCCAACAAAACAAACAAGGCCTTATGGTTTTCTAGAGTGAGGTCGTGCGCCCTACAACATCTATCTAATACTTCCTCCGTCTCACAATATAAGGCGCCCTTTAATTTCGTTGGTCAACGCCGTACAACTTTGACCATGATTTGTACTTATAATATTTATCTAAAATAATTATTAAGATATATGAAATTAAGTAATTTTGCAAGACGAATCCAGCGATACCATATATACATTCCCATTCAATATATTATGTTATATATTGATAGTCAAAGTTGAACGCTAAAGACCACCTTAAAAATAATGCGCCTTATATTTTGACACGGAGGGAGTATCACACATGAAGCCAAAGACGTACAACTCACATGGAAAAATTAAACGATGGCGGTAACAAAACATGGTGGCAAGGCGGTATATATGTGGACTGTGGTATCTTATTTGACACTAATTGAAATTTTAGTTCCTTATTTGGCCCCGGAAATTGGTTTCTTCTCTATTTGACATTAGGTGTAAATTTATTTCCTTGTATGATACTCTAGTGCAATTTGAGCACCAAGGGTGTTAATTTGGGTTGTTAAAAGACTCTTTTACCCCTGATGCATTATGTGACAAAAATAAAGTTATAGGACAAAATCAACAACAGTGTCGTGATATATCTGGTTAAGGTTAAATGAACAAATGATATCCTGGACATTTGGTCACATAATCGATCTTAATTAGAAAATTTACTACACAATTTTGATTAAAAAAAATCGAAACTTGGCTATCTACTTAGGACATGTCCGTCTTGTTCATACAATTAGAAAATGGACCCACGCGCCACAAACTCTAATTTGATTCTCTCTCAAATCAATATATGACAGATCCATGTACCAAAGTTTTGTTCATACCTGCTGCTACTGCCGAGTACAACAACACCAGCTACAAATCAATATATACAAAAGAAAATGGACCCACGCGTCTTGTTCATACCTACTACAGTACTGCTACTACCGAGTACAACACCAGCTACAAATTAGTATCGGTTTTTCCAGGGCTCAGTCGACTTAGTTCCCAGCCGGTGACATCATCGCTTTCCTTGACTTATCAACCGTTCATCAATGCGCCAAGATTTGTGCAAACCTAATTTCATCTTCTTCCTCCCGACGACGGCGACGTCAAGGAGCCGGAGCCGCCGCAGTCGCGGTGGAGGTGAGAAGTAACTTAACTTGGGAGTGCAGCGTAGAAGGAGGCGGGGTTTAGAGGAAAGGTCGGGGCGGCGGCAGATCGGTGGAGAAGGAGATTGGGACAGATGGGACGGCGAGGCGGCGCGACAGCGCGCTGGCTGCGGGCGGGGAGGTCGGCGATTCGGCCGGCGGTGGCTGCGGGGGAGGGGATCTCGCCGGAGTTGATGAAACAGGAGGAGAGGGGGCCAAAGCAGATAGATTAGAAAAATGTGTCTCACTCGCAGGGTGCGAGTGGCGACGGGCGACGTGTGCGGCGACTGGCATGGGACGCCATATCCTCGCCGTGCAGAGGTCAAGCAACGCCGACGCAAGGGGCGCCGGGCGCAGGAGGTGCTCGCCGACGTCGAGGGCGGCGTCGCGCGGGCCGGAGATCGCGAACAGGAGCTGCCCGAAGACGTCGCGAGAGCCGCGCCGTGCAGAGGTCAAGCAACGCCGGCGCAAGGGGCGCCGGACGCAGGAGGTGCTCGCCGACGTCGAGGGCGGCGTCGCGCGGGCCGGAGTTCGCGAGCAGGAGCTGTCTGAAGGTGATCTTGGGCAAGAGGCGCGCCCACCACCGCGAGCTGCGGTCACGCTGGCGGAGTTTCTTCCTCAAGACCGGCGAGATCTGGCGTGTGGAGAGGTCCAGGGGAACCTCTCCTTTCGAGCTCTGCTGTGGCGGCTGCGCCGTCGCCGGGGGCCGGGACGTCGTGGAATCCACTCTCCTGGGTGGAATTTCCGGCGCTAGAGTCTCCAGGGTTGGCTCTGCAGCCGCGTGCGCAACGGCCGGGGGCCGGTGGGGAGTGCTTGCTGGTGGGCGGGCTCGTGGTGCCGCTTCCGGCGAACTGGGCGGCGGCGGCGGCGCCGCCGTTGACGGTGGGCAACCTGCAGGAGGAAGACACGAGCCTAGGGTTTGCGCTGCGTGGGTCGTCTGCAGTGTTGGGCCGTGGAGAGGGTGTTGGGCCTGGGGAGGCGGGGCCCAATTCGTGCTCCGTTGTCCTGGCCCAAGAGTTGGGCCGTGAGGGCCTGTCAGGGACACCAGCTGAGTCGCGGGATGAGCGACACGTGGCCAAGGGTTTTGATCGGACGGTGGCATGCGGGGGGAGCGTGCGCCGCCAGATATATAACTGGCTTTGGCTGCCCTGTGGAACCCTAGACATCCAGTTAGGGTTTCCGGCCAACAAGAGAGACGTGAGGAGACACAAAGCTAGGGCTAAGGTGCTCGTCGCGCCGCCTCTGATCTCGGGCGATTCGCCTCCATTTCTCGTGAAGATGGACAGGAACTGGAACAAGGGAAGTGCAAGCGGGTGGCGAGGAGGTGCGTCGCACGACGAAGGAGGCTACAACGGAAGGGGAGGCCCGGGTGGTGGTGGCGGCGGGGGCCGCCGCTACGACGCGGAGGACCTCAGGCAGAAGCTCGACAGGGAGCAGGAGGAGCACATAAGGCAACAACGCGACCGCGACGGTGACAACTTCAGGCCCCGTGACCGCGACCCCATCAACCCTAGGGTCCGGGATGACGGGCGTGCCGGCGACAACCGCTCCGGGCGTGGGGGCGATTCTCGGCTGGGCAAGGGCTCAGACCGGTATCGCTCACCACCAAGATTCAATCCTAGAGGAGGGGATCCATCAAGGGAGGCAGGGTTCAAACGCCCTAGATCGCCTCCGCCTCAGTTTGCGCAAGTCCAGACCACACCGGCGGGGGGGGCTCGTCGGAGGCGGATTTGTCTCTGGTCACTTGCTATAACTGCGGGAATCAAGGTCACATCCAATCCAAGTGCACAGAAAAACCCTTCTGCACCAACTGCAAGATTGCTGGACACCCGACAAAGATGTGCACCGCGCCTCCTCGATCCTCGGCGCCGGGCTGGGCCGGCTTTGGGATTGAGGGTCGTGGGTTTATGTTTGTGGAGGATGACAAGCCAGAACCAGAGAGGAACCCTAACAACACAGCAAAGGTGAAGCTGGACATCACCGACCTTTCGGAGGCCTTTGTGCAAGAAGAGTTCAGGGACTTGGTGCAAGCAGATTGGGATTGGCAGGTTAGGAAGCTGACGGAGGACACTTTCTCGTTGGTGTTCCCATCTAAGGAGCTTCTCAGGATGGCAACCCGTGGGGGCGGGCTCACTCTGCCAACGACGCTGGCCAAGGCGTCGGTTTCGGAGGTGTGCACACCGAACCCCTGCGCTCAGAAACGCTCACGGTGACCTGGATCAAGCTTCACGGGGTGCCGCCTCCTTGGTGGGAGGAGTCCCACCTCCTCGAGGGTACTATGGAACTTGGCAGGCCTCTGGAGGTGGACGCGGCCTCGCTGCAGGATAAAGACGGACCAATTCGCATGCGTTTCGGTTGTAGGACCCCAGTGCAGCTTCAGCCTTTTATCACAATGTTTGTAAACTTGAAGGGCTACAAAGTGCAGGTGGAGAGGGAGGTTCCGGGTAGCGGGAAGGGTCCGGCTCCCCCTCCTTCCCCTCCATTCAGGAAAGAGGACAAGAACCATGACAAAGGTGCAGGCAAAGACCATGACAGAGAACTGAGTTCGTCGGAGGAGGATGAAGACCGCAACCCAAAAAAGGCGAAGAGAAGCAGAAGCAGATCCCCAGCAAATTTCTCTGGGAAGGGGCGGGCAATCACAAGGCGGTGGCTGCGGAGCCTCCCACTCTGCTGATTAGCCAATATGGCTCCTTCCTTCCCCCACCTGGGGCTCAGCTGGAGCCCTCGCTGCTGGAGAAGCAAGTCGTGGCTACCTCTATGGTTCCAAGCGACCAGCCGGCGTCCTCGGAGGGAGGCGTCACGGTGAATCAACAAGTGGTGACTCCAGCCAAGGTGGCTAATTCAGAGGTCGACTCCCAGCGTGCCTCTGAAATGCGAAGCCCAGGGGAGCCGGGGACAAGTGGTATTTCCATCGAAGAGAAAGCGGCGGGAACACCTGGAGGGCCGGGTGATTCCTTAAAATTCATGGCCTCAGGGGAGGCAAAGAAACCAGAGTCCAAGAAATCGAGGAAACGTGTGTCTAAATCCACTGCGCCGGCGGGCCGGCGCATGGTAACCCGCCAAGCACGGGCCAAGGGGGTGGTGTCCTAATGCGAATTCTATTCTGGAACATTAGAGGGTTCGGGGTACGGGGACGCCGAACCCTACTCAAAGATTATCTCCGAAAACATCACATTGATGTGGTCATTTTGTCAGAAACAATTAAACAGGACTTCACTGATAATGAACTTCAGAGTCTAGAAGTAGGCGACAAGTTTTTCTGGAGCTGGTTGCCGGCCAACGGACACTCCGGGGGCATCTTGATTGCTAAGGGATAGCCTTCTTGAGGTGGCCCCTTTGAATTAGGCCAAAGCTTCGTTAGTGCTTCTGTTCGTCCTAGACCTTCAGGAACTTTTCTAGACATCATTGGGGTTTACGGTCCGGCTGACCATTCCAGATCAAGCTCTTTCCTGGACGAAATTTCTGCCAAAATTGCTAGATTACCCATCCAGTGGTTCTGGGTGGCGATTTCAACCTTATTAGGTCAGCGGACGATAAGAACAACGATAGAGTCAACTGGGCTCGGATTGATATGTTTAATGCCCACATTGGGATGTGGGCACTTACTGAAGTCCCACGCACCGGGGCGCGGTATACTTGGTCTAACAAACAATTGAATCCGGTGCGCTGTGTCTTAGACAGAGTGTTCATTTCTCCGAAAATTGACGTCCGCTACCCAACTTGTTCTTTAGTGGCAGAAACCAGCTTAGGTTCAGATCATACTCCGCTCATCTTCGACTCGGGAGAGGGCTCCCTGGTTCGAAGCAATCGCTTCTTCTTTGAAACAGGCTGGTTCGAATTAGACTACTTCAAGCCAATGTTGTCTCGGAGGTGGAATTGCTTGGCCAGGGAGGTCAGCAGTAGAGACATTGTGGATTGGTGGACCTTCATGAGTGTAAACCTTCGGCAATTCCTCCGGGGGTGGAGCCGCAACCTTGGCAAAGATGCTAAAGCTAAAAAAGACCTAATCCTAAATCAAATCAAGAACCTTGACCTACGGGCAGACGAGGACGGGTTAGACGAGGAGGGATGGGCCTTCCGTTTATACCTAGAAGAACAACTCCTTAATATCTTGAAGATGGAGGAGGAATACTGGAGATAGCGGGGTAGGATTAACTGGGCCTTGCGTGGGGACGCAAACACGGGCTACTTTCATGCGAGCGCTAATGGTAGACGTCGCAAATGTCTTATTTCCTCGCTCTCAACCCCGCACGGACCAATTTCGACCAAGATCGAGCTGCAAGAGCATATCTACTCCTTCTACCGTCAGCTGATGGGCACGGAAGCTCCCCGCCGATGTGGCCTGGCTGTCAACACCTGGGGGGTGGACAGATGCGTCTCGAGTGAGTAAAACCTCAATATGGCCCTCACTTATTCTGAAGCCGAGCTGGAAGCTCTCGTGATGTCAATGAAGTCGGACACTGCCCCAGGACCGGATGGGTTTCCGGTCCTTTTATTCAAACAGTGCTGGGGATTGGTGAAGAACGGGGTTCTTCACATCCTAAATGACTTCATCCTAGGGAGGATTGACATTGCTAGGCTTAATTTTGGGGTCCTTTCCCTAATTCCTAAGGTCCAAGGCGCTGACTCTATCTCGCAGTTCCGTCCGATTGCTCTCATCAATGTTATCGTCAAGATCGTCTCCAAGGCCTTTGCAGTCCGGTTAGACCCCATTGCCAACAGAGTGATTAGTCCTAACCAAACAGCCTTTATAAAGGGGCGTTTCATCCTGGATGGGGCTCTGGCCCTACAAGAAATCGTGCACGAATTGAAAAGTAAGAAGCTAGGGGGCGTATTACTTAAACTCGACTTTGAGAAGGCTTACGACAGGGTCAACTGGGATTTTTTGACGGAGGTACTGCGTCGGAAAGGGTTCGACGCAGGTGTTATTCATAGACTTATGCAGCTGGTCCAATGGGCCGACTGCGATTTCGATAAACGGAGAGATGGGCTAGTTTTTCCGCAACAAGAGGGGTGTGCGTCAAGGTGACCCACTATCGCCTCTGCTCTTTAACTTCATTGCGGAAGCCCTCTCGGCTATGTTGTCTAATGCGGCCAGAGCCGGGCACATCCAGGGGGTTGTGCCCCACTTAATCCCAGGCGGGGTCTCGCACCTCCAGTATGCGGACGACACCTTAATTCTCATCCAAGACAATGATATAGGGATTGCTAATCTAAAATTTCTGCTGATGTGTTTTGAGGAGATGTCAGGATTGAAAATAAATTACCACAAGAGTGAAGTCATTGTAATGGGCAAACCTCGAGAGCACCACCAAAGGGTGGCGGATATGCTCAATTGTAAATTGGGTTCGTTCCCTTTCATTTACTTGGGCCTGCCGGTGGCAGATAGGAAACTCACGATTGAAGAATGGAACTTTCTGGTACTTAAAATTGCGGCAAGGGTGGAACCTTGGGTTGGACGATTTTTATCCTTCGGGGGAGGCTAATACTTTTCAATTCTTGCCTGGCTAGTTTGCCGATGTTCGCTATGGGCCTTTTCCTGCTCCAAGATGGAGTTCACTCCAAATTCGACTCTCATAGAGCGAAGTTCTACTAGGAGGGCTCTGGAACTAAAAAGAAATATCACCTTGTTAACTGGCCAGCGGTGTGTAGACCAAAGGAGATTGGTGGTCTAGGGATCATCAATACCAAGATCATGAACAAAGCGCTAATGTTGAAATGGGTGTGGAAGCTCTACCAACAAGATGATAGCTTGTGGGCCAATCTGATTAGGGCCAAATATTTGATCAATGATGACATCTTCGCCAGCTCGAGCCGGGGGGGCTCGCAGTTTTGGAGAAGCCTCGGAAAAATAAAACACTTGTTCAAGTTAGGGGCGCGACACTCAGTTAGAGATGGGCAGAGAACAATGTTTTGGCTGGATCAGTGGGTCGGCTCTAATACTCTCAAGGACAGATTCCCCCGCATTTTTGCTGTCTGTGATAATCAACAGATTTCGGTGGCCGCGGTTCGGGCCAACTCCATTAGACTGCGGCGTTCGCTTGATGCTGAGGGCAGAGCTCAATGGGTTGAGCTGCTGCACTTCATTGATCAGACCCCTGTTGAGTCGGGTCCTGATGTGATATCCTGGGCGCTTGATAACTCAGGACAGTATACAGTAGCCTCCATGTATGATAAACTCTCCCAAGGGGCTGTCGTGGCACATTTCAGGGATGTGTGGGCAGCGAAACTTCCGCTGAAAATTAAGATATTTTCCTGGCAGTTGGTGATAGATAGACTCCCCTCGGGTCAGGTTCTCGCCTCAAGGCAGGGGCCTTCGGACAGGAACTGTGCCTTGTGTGGGGTGGCTGAGGACGCATCTCACATGTTCTTTTCTTGCTCGATTGCAAAATTCGCCTGGAGTGTGCTGCGTCAACTTTTAGGGAACCGGTGGTGTCCGGCTAACTTCGCTCAATTCCATGCCATTCTTGGTGCTTTGTCGGGACAAACACGGAGAGTGGTGTGGTCTTTGTTTGTTGCCCAATCGTGGGCTTTGTGGAATATTCGAAATAAACTGTCCATCGAAAACAGACTTATAAATCATCCAGCTGACGTGATCTACAAAACGCTCATCTTTTTGCAGCTTTGGTCCCTAAACGCCAAGCCCAAGGATCGTCCAAGACTCGAGACACTGGTAGGAAGGCTAAATCTGTTATATACAGCAAATCGGCCGAGGACTTCGAGTAGAGCGTCTGCTGCTACCACCTGATGCTGGGGTGGCACCCCTTTCAGCCCGTTATCTCCTTCTAGTGGTTGGGTGGCACCCATCTCAGCCAGTTGTCTTAGTTGTTGTTCCTCTTGTTTGATGTTGGTGCTGTTCGTGTTGCACCTGTGAGTGTCTTTCGGCTAAGCTGTACGCCGCAGCATGTATTTAACTTTGTGGGAACCTTGTGGTCTTATTAATTTAAGGCTGGGCACTTTTGTGCCTTGTATCTAAAAAAAGTTGATGAAACGGTGATCGATATGCAAACTTTGGTAGTGATCACTACCAAGAGCTAGCAGGCGATGCATACTGTACCAAAGACTAGTGCGGGCGGCTGATGCATAGTGTACTCACGCTAGTGAGGATGATGCGTATCGAGCTCACCGGTGTCGCGCCGATCCTACGTGTCCATCGTACGTTCGTACTTCAGTAGCTCCACGGAGCTTGACGCGCGGCTCGATCGAGGAGCACTACGGCGCGGCCTCGCCGCTGTACCGCACGCACGACCACGAGCAGGAAGAGGTAAGGGCGGGCACAACGAGGAGCAGTACGCAAGTTCTAGGGTGTCGAGCCGGGCTGGGAATAGGAGCCGGGTTCCAGGGGCGAGATGTCGAGGCGCGCCATTTCATAGAAGATGGAGATGAGCTCCAAGCTCGGGTTCCTCGGCCGTCCCACTGATGTAGCCCAACCTCCGGTTACTACACATGACACACCAAGTGGACCAATGACAAGAGCACGAGTCAAGTCTCTACACGATAAGGTGAATTCGCTCCTATCTTTGTGTGACCTCGATACTCCATTGAATGGTTTACTACCTCATTCCGATACATTGTGTGTGCTTAGGTATGAGCTCCATGAGGATCTCCAAGGGAGTGAGGAAGAAGAAGGAGAGAGTCTCCAAGGAGGTGGCCGAGGTGGTCGAGAAGAGCGTGCATGCACGGGAGAAGAAACGGGAGAAGTCGCGGAAGGAACGGCAAGCAACAGCCCGGCCAGCCTCCCAGCTAGACTGCCGGCCGGCCAGCCTCCCAGCCAGCCTAGGCCCGCCCCCAGGCTGGCCAGCAGCCAGACACGGCCGGCCTTCCAGCCAGCCTGGGCCGGCCCCTAGGCTGGGCAGCGACCCGACACCATCAGCCTCCCAGCCGGCCTAGGCTGGCCCCCAGGCCGGCCACCTGGCCGACGCCAACAGCCTCCTGGTCGGCATAGGCCGGCTGCCAGGCCGGCCCTCACCAGCAGCTCGCCTGCTCCCGCGTCTCTTCGTCTTATTATTTCCCGTTTTACCCCTGGAGTGTAATAGACTATAAATACTCCTCTCCCTCCCTAGAGCTAGGGTTAGACTATGTTGAGATTGAGTTGAGCTTAGCTCCTTTCCATCCTTTGGATGTTGCCTCTTTGTGAGATGCCTCTTAGTGAGATGAACCAAGGCCTCCTTGCATGGAGATGAATTCCTCCTTATAGTTGCGATTACTCGCCTTTCATCTCGGTGATTGGACCGGTAGATTCGACCGGTGAGATAAATGAATCTAAGAGTAAGTGTGCTTGGTGTATGAGAATCGGGGGCTGCCCCCGGGGATTGGTTACCGATTGAGTATTTCCTTGTGTCTTGCTATTTATCCCTCTATTTGCCCCTTGTGTTCTTCGTGTTCTTCGCCGAATCCGCCCAAATCCGTGAAGATCGGGACCGACCCTTCAACATATGGTATCAGAGCAACGGTTGCCACGGATTTGATTTGTGTTTCCCCCACTTTTCCCCCAAATTTTTCTTTGATTTTGAGAAATTCAAAAATTTCACCAAAACAATCCCCAATTTGCTTTTGGATCGATCTGCGATTTGAGTGCGTTTTTGCAAGTTTTGATCCATGGATCTCGTGCTAAACATGTTGATCTTACATCCTTTGCGTTTCCATCGGCCAATTCCATCGTTTTCCCCTTCGATTTGAGGTTTTTGGGGCTCAATTTCCGCCGGAAAATCGCGGATTTTCGGGCGTTTCACGCGCCCAGCCGGCCCTCCAGCTGGCCCCACAGCCGGCCTAGGCTGGCCACAAGGCTGGTTTGCCCGAAAACTGAAAATTCGACGAATTGTTTCGGTGATATCTTGAGTTTCCGGACTTGGAATTTGGTGTTCTTTGGCTCGTTTCGAAGCTACGAGCGAGGGCTGCGTCACCATACCGGTTCTTTCACCATCCACCACTACCCTAAATTCGTGGGCAAGCACGAGACTCCGACAACAAACAGGTAAGGTTGTCAACAAAGGTATAACCTCTCCAATCCTTACCTCGTGCCTTTTTCCTTGCAAGCCACATTATATCTTTGTGTTTACCATATCCTATTGAGGCTAGCTCTTGACGATTGCGTGGACTTTGCACATCGACACCGTGTAGTTTCCGAGCAAAAGTTGTGTGCTAGTTATCATATCATATATCGTGTTGGCTTCAATGAAGTGAGTGTGAAAAGTGCTCGAGACGCAAAAGAGCCACCATATTTGAAAAGAGAAAAAGTCAAGAAGCAAAAAGAGCCACAAAAGAGAAAAAGAAAACACCACTCGCCATTTTGTAGGTTGCGCCAACGCTCGATGAACATCTTATAGGTGGTGTCTTTAGTGCAAATCTTGGAGTCCACTCATACTTTGCAATCGAGCTAGTGGCTCATCGAGCATTTGTGCAACACCGAGCGTAGTCTTCGCTAGGTTTTCTTGCTCATTTTGATAGTTGCACAAGTCACACTCATCGCCATGTGTGTGTTTCTTTCTTCTTTTCTTTTGAGATCGACTTGTTTGGCTCGTTGATCATTTTGGTTTTCTACTTGCTTAGACAATATCTTGATTTCGGGTTGATTTCATTTGGCTTTCCAACCACCATGCCTACCTATCCACATAAGTGTGTGAGTTGGGTGTGAGAACCGGATTCTCATTGAACAAGCACATTTACTTTTGGTACTAGTTTATCTTGCTAGTCTTTTCCAATACATCTCACTTGTTCTTGAGAATCATGTTTAGGGGAAGTACAAATGGGAGCTCAAGCTCGGACGGTGATATCAATGGAGGTCATCAAGGCGATCATGGCTACGTCACAAATGGCAAATTTGTGGGTCTTCGACACCTTGTGCGTGATAGCCTAGGACGCTATGAACGCCGTCTCCAAGCTCAAGAAGGCAACTTCACCAACATGCGACAAGATTTACAAACCATGCAAGCCAACATAAATGAGAAAATGTCGCAAATGAATGAGCACATGGCGAACCTTGCACGTCGTGGATCTTCTTCATCATCTCGTCACTCAAGGGAGTCTTCAAGATCATCACGCCGGCGAGAAGATGGACAAGGTGATCATCATGGACGACAAGAAATGCCAAGGCGCGACGAACATGATCGACGTCGCCATGATGATGAACGTCACCCATCACCTCGAGTACACCATGACAATGGCCATCAAGAGCGTCATCGTAACCTTGGTGCAAGGCATGAAAGAACACCATCACCACCACCACAACATCAAGAACGTCGAGACCCTTGGGCCAATGGCAATGGTGTGCCGGGTGGCAATGACTATGGTGATCAAGGGCGTCCACATCACCATCCTCCAAGGCCACGACACCGCCATCGTGAACATGTCAACCATGACGAGAACCCAATGCCGCATCATGACCCGCGTCCTCGCCAAGTTCGTCATCATGACCATCATCATCATCAACGTGTCGAGTCAAGTGATAGCGAGTCAAGTCACCACCATGGTGATGGACTCAATCAAAGGAGACATGGACGTGCATTCCCACCTCCAAACCGCTGGGATGAAGATGACAACTACATCAATTTTAGGCTTGACATGCCAAAGTTCTATGGAACAAGTGATCCGGAAGCCTATCTTTCATGGGTACTCAAGGTTGACGAGATCTTTCGAGTTCGCAACTACTCCAACAACAACATGGTGACTCTATATCCTTGGAGTTCGAGGAATATGCTCTCTTATGGTGGGAACAACTCCAAGATGCGCGTGTGCAAAACCACCAACAACCTATCAACACTTGGGTTGAAATGAAGAAGAGATGTACAAGCGCTTTGTTCCTACTCACTACACTCGATACTTATATAAGAAATTGCAAGAGTTGAAGCAAGGTGTGAGGTCGTGGATGAGTACTATAAGGAAATGGAAATCTCAAGGATACGAGCCCATGTTGAGGAGTCACAAGAGCAATCCATGGCTCGTTTCATGAATGGTCTCAACTATCCTATCAAGAAGATTGTGGAGTTCCAACCTTATACCAATTTGGTTGAGCTAGTCCATCAAGCAACAAAGGCCGAGCGTCACGTGCTTGAAGAGCTCAAGTATCTCAAGACAAAATCTTTCTTTGCAAACAAGCCTTCATCCTCAACACCTCCAACGACACAAGCTTCACCTCAAGCAAGCATGAGAGGTCCTCCAAAAGTCGCATCTTCTACACCTCAAGCGCCTCAATCTTTCAAGAAGGCGCCACTCCCAAGCAACAAACCTCAAGGACAACCTACCGGCACAAGACTCTTGCAATGTTACAAGTGCGGAGGTCATGGACACAAATCATTTGAGTGTACAAATAAGAAAGTCATGATTGTCAATGCTTGGGAGAATATGAGTCGATGAGTGAAGAGGAGTACATCGCTTCTGACATGGGTATGCCTATTGGGTACCCTACCGTGAGGGTACCCGGTGCACGTATCGACTAGGCCCAATTATCAGAGCCTACATGAAGCCCATGAAGGGAGGCCCAACAAGATGGAGTATCCTCCAAGCTGGCGAAGCCATAGTCGGTTTAGAGTTTCTTTACTTGTAAATCGAGTCGGTTACGAACACCCGAGACCCAGCCTACTATTTAAGGACTGGGAGGGCCATCGAACCAGGACACGTACTTTCAGAGCCACCAAAACCCTAGCGAGATCGACATCTCGCCGGGACCCTTGTAACCATCATATTCACAAAGCAATAACAGACAGGCAGGACGTAGGGGTGTTACCTCCACACGAGGGCCCTGAACCTGGGTAAAATCTTTGCCCTGCTTGTCAGCCGACGATACTTCCAGCTCTACCACGTTCTCTCCCCCATATTCATAACCTAGGGACCTTAACCATGGGTCTTGCTGAGTCTACCCCTCGTCAAGTGGCGCCGTCTGTGGGAAAGAATAGCGCTGGACTCGAAGTTTCGCCGGTCCCAACAGCAAACGGCAAATCGCCGATCACACCAGCAAACGGCAACTCGCCAATCTCATCTGCAAACGGCTACTCGCCGGCCATGTCAGCAAACAGCAACTCGCCGATCCAGGCGACACACGGCGACTCGCCGATCCACTCGAAAAGCGGCAGCCTGCCCGCTTCACCTGTAAAAAGCGCATCTGCTCTTCCAATGAATTTCAATCCGCACTCGCCGGAGCTTCAGGAGGCGTTTTCCGGCCTTGAATCAGGTTTGAGTTTAACTGTTGGAGCATTCAATTTTTTCGTAAACAATCTTGGCACGCAGGACTCGACAGATCCGCAACAACTGATGCTGGGCGCACTCGAGGCTCCGTCGACTGCGCTCGCCCCGTCGTCGATTCCTGAAGCCTGCTCGCCCGCAACAACCATGTCGACCGGCGAGATCGACAGGTTCATGATGACGGAACTCCAAGGCGAGGAGGCAGAATCAGCATACCGCACAAGCAACGTCGACTTCAACCTACCACTCGATGAGAGTTTCGACTGTGAGATCTCCCTCGATGACTTCTGCGAGCCCGCGATTCATAACGACAGCAACGTCGACTCGGAGATCTTCACCAACACCAACCTCGACTCAGAAATCCATAATGGTTTCGCCAACACCGAGATGAGCATAGGCGATGAGCACATCGACAACGAGATTCGCCTCGAAGATCTACTCGATGAACATACTGGCTCTGACATGAGCCTTGACGGCGACGTCGAGTCCATGACTGGAATCGACAGCACATACACCTGTCCTGGGTCACGCCCCATCAGGTCTACGTGGCCTTCTCCGCAGAATCATCCGCAGACGCAGCCGCTCGCAGGCCTGCACAATTCCCATGCACGGTAACCATGCCGGATGGGGTCACAACCTTGACAATCACGGAGGAGATGGCAGCAAAAGCAGATAAAGTCATAAAGGAGTGCACAATGATGCCACCAAATTCCACCCCAGAGGAGATGTTGACCTTCCAGTACTTCAACTGGCAGGAGTCAATTCGACTGCAAAACTACCGAGCGACGCTCGAAGAGCGCAAAAGGCAAGCCAGCCTCTCGAGTGCCCGAAGAAGGGAGCAATCCCTCGGGTCCACAATGCAACCAACCCCACGACCTAGGTCGCGGTTGGCAAGCCTTCCAGAACATGAAAGGGTAGCAATCACCCGTCACCTGTCGTTCATGACAGAGGACGCTAACGGAATCCCAGTGCCCAAAACTGCTGCGGGTGCATTATTCTGCGTAGGTGCTTACCTCAAGGCAATGCAACCTCCGGCGAATGACCCTAACGCAGCCCTGCATCGCCAACAACTCAAATCGCTAGCTCTAGCGGCACAGGCTATACAGCCAGAAGACAAAACTCCAGCAAGGAATCGCGATCGTGACATAGTCGACTCACGACACGCAGCACATCATCGCAGTGGTCGCAGCCACTACTCGGATGAAGGAAGGAGAAGCACGCGCCGGCACAGGTCCAGCAGAAGCAGATCTCGAAGATCCTATAGCAGCGATTCATACTCTGATCGTGAACCAGAGCCATGCGGAGCATTGTGCTTCACTCGACGCATCCGTGGGACGCGGATGCCCAAAGGGTTCAAATTGACAGGCGAACAACCCAAGTACAACGGTCGCCAAGAACCTTCCGGGTGGCTAGAAGATTACAGACTCGCCGTGGCATGCCAGCGTGGCACGAACACCACGGCGATGCAGTACATACGACTCATGCTCGAAGGAACTGCCCGCGACTGGCTCAAGGCGCTCCCTCCATCATCATACGACTCGTGGGACGATTTCCGCAGAGACTTCATCAAAAACTTCGAGCCTCTATGTGAGCGCCCGAAGACATTCGAAGAATTAAGGGCATGCACTCAATGATCAGACGAGTCGTTGAGATCATACATACGGCAGTGGACCGAAATACGCAATTCGGTTGGCAAAGTGTCAGAAGACAGGGCCATGGATGCCTTCATACAAGGTCTCGCCAGGAAGGACTTCAAAGAGGCACTGGGTCGTGAAAAGCCAACCTCCCTGGCTGACCTCATCAAAGTTGCGACTGAGTGGGCAGATGGAGAGGATTCTGTACGCAGATCCCGTGCTTCCCCACCACGCGACAACTACGAAAGCGGCAGTCGAGGCCGCAGAGATTCATACAGAGAAGATCGCAGGCGCAAACGTTCCAAACGTCCTTACGACGATAACAGACCCGAGTTCATGGCGGCTGGATACACACAACCGCGGGAGGACCAAGATAGAAGCAATCGACGCTCGGATGATCGACGGGACAGTCGAGATCGCGAGCAGCGGAGCGACAGCTACAAAAGGCAAGAATGGCGCAAACGCAGCGACGCAAAACCCGAGCGGTCATTCGAGGAAAAGATGGATGACTGGTGCAGATTCCACCTCTTCAAGGGGGACGACGGAAAACTACGCTCCAATCACACCCTAAGGAACTGCAGGGAATTCGACCAAATGGCGACTGACTACATGATACGACTCAAGAGGTACGGCCCAGCACCTGCTCAGCCCACGCCTGCACCCGTACCATAGCCAAACGTTGTGCCCGCTCTGATGGCGCCACAGCCGCCACCGCAACCACCACCACAGCCTGCTCCAGGCGCAAACATCGCAGGTGCCATACAACCCGTACTACGGGCGGAAGATGATCAATATCCACAGCCCCACGGGCAAATGTACATGATACAAAAGGGTTGCCCTCCAACAGGCAGCAAAAGCTAATCACTCGACAGGTGAACATGGCTGTCATGGCACCTCCTGCCATGCCCGAATTTCTGAAGGGATCGGAAACCATCATAAGCTTCAGTCGAGAGGATCATCCCCCAGCTGTAGTTCGACCAGGGCACGCGGCTCTGGTACTCGACGCGCAAATAGGAGGCTACGCCATGACCAAGGTCTTCATGGATGGAAGCAGCGGTATAAACATCATCTTCGCGGACACGCTCCGCAAAATGAACAGGTCAGTCGAAAACCTCCCAAAATCTTCAAATACCTTCCACGGTATCGTTCCTGGCAAAGCAATTAGCCCAGAAGGGACCATACAACTCGACGTTACGTTCGGGGACAAAAGTCACTTCAGGACAGAGTCGATTGAGTTCGAGGTCGTCGACTGGAAATCACAATACCATGCTATTCTTGGTCGCCCGACGTTTGCTCGATTCATGGCGGTACCACACTACGCGTACCTCACCCGAATCGACCAGATCGTCGACTCCACCGCCGGATGCGCACGACTCTCCTTTCTGGATGCTTACTCAGGTTATCACCAGATAAGGATGAAGCAAGAAGACGAAGAAAAAACGGCGTTCATAACCCCACTCGGGGTCTACTGCTACACAACTATGCCCTTTGGGCTCAAAAACGCGGGTGCAACATACCAGCGCATGATGCAGGACTGCCTCAAAAAGCAAATCGGACGCAACGTCCAGGTCTACGTGGATGACATTGTCATTACCACAAGGGAAGAACACACACTACTCGACGATTTGAGGGAGACGTTCGCAAACCTCAAACGCTTCCATATCAAGCTCAATCCTAAGAAGTGCACGTTCGGCGTTCCAGCCGGGCAGCTCCTAGGGTACCTAGTCTCTGCCCGTGGAATCGAAGCAGACCCGGAGAAAATACAGGCCATCCTCACAATGCAAAGGCCTTCAAAGCTTCACGATGTGCAGAAACTAGCAGGACGAGTAGCAGCGCTCAGTCGATTCATCAGCAAACTGGGTGAAAAGGCTCTACCATTCTATCGACTGATGAAGAAGGCGGACAAGTTCGAGTGGACGCCAGAAGCTGAAGCAGCCTTCACAGATCTCAAGCGGATCCTCACAAGCCCTCCGATCCTCGTCGCACCTAAGGAACGGGAACCACTCTACCTGTATGTCTCGGCTACAAACAGGGTGGTGAGCACCGTACTGGTGGTCGAACGCATGGAGGAGGGGCACATCCAAAGCATACAACGTCCAGTCTACTACCTAAGCGAGGTTCTATCCATATCAAAACAGCGGTACCCGCACTATCAAAAGCTGGCATATGCTGTATTCATGTCCTCAAGGAAGTTGACACACTACTTCACCGAGCACCCGATCACCGTGGTAAGTAACTCAGCAATCGGTGATATCCTCACAAACCCCAATGCAACGGGTCGAGTCGCAAAATGGCTCATCGAGCTGGCTCCAAGAGACATCAAGTACGAGCACCCGAAGGCTATCAAAGCACAAGTCCTACCCGACTTCACAACCGAGTGGATAGAGGCCCAATTACCTGGAGCACCAGACGTGTCCAATTCCTGGACCATGTACTTCGATGGGTCCAAGAAACACGAAGGCGCAGGCGCAGGCGCAGGCGTCATCCTCATATCACCAAAAGGGGACAAGCTACGTTATGTTTTGCAGATGGGATTCAAACTACCCTCCAATAACGAGGCTGAATACGAGGCTCTGATCCATGGCATGCGGATGGCAAAAGCACTTGGGTGCACTCGATTGATGATCTACGGCGACTCCAATCTCGTGGTGCAGCAAACAATGAAGGCCTGCGACGCAATCGCGGACAACATGATCGCTTATCGCGACCTGTACAACACACTGGAGGGCAGCTTCGATGGCTGTGAGTTGAGGCACATAGGAAGGGAAAGTAACGAAGAAGCAGACATGCTAGCCAATCTTGGCTCAACTGGCGCACAAACTCCACCTGGTGTCTTCCTCGAGCGCATCGAACACAGATCTATCAAGGAGAAACGAGAGCCTCCTCCGTCGACTACGCCAGCCAAAAGCAAAGCGCCTAGCACAGAGGACCCCCCAGTCGAGGTACTCCTCATTGAGCCAACTTGGACTCAACCTTTTCTGGCTTACATACTCCGCGGCGAGCTACCAGATGACATAACCGAGTCCCGGCGCGTGACTCGAAGGTCAAAAGCATACACCGTCATTAACGGCGAGCTATACAAGCGCAGCATATCAGGTATGTTCCAAAGATGCATCGCATTCGAAGATGGTCAAGCCATACTTCGAGACATTCATGCAGGCACCTGTGGGCACCACGCCAGCAGTCGATCACTCGTAGCCAAAGCCTTTCGAGCAGGGTTTTACTGGCCTACAGCACTCAAGGACGCGGAGGACATAGTCAAAAGGTGCGTCGGCTGCCAGAAATTCGCAACAAAGCCGCACGCACCCGCATCGGCGTTGAAGACCATACCGTTGGCCTGGCCTTTCGCCCAATGGGGGCTCGATATGGTTGGGCCACTCAAAAAGTCATCGCATGGCGGGCATACTCACCTACTGGTGGCAGTCGACAAGTTCACAAAGTGGATCGAGGCGGTCCCCATCACAAACTCGACTGCTACTACGGCGGTCAACTTCATAAAGAGCATCATATACCGATTCGGTGTCCCAAGCAGTATCATCACTGATAATGGCACAAACTTCACGGCTGAGGAATTCAAAACTTTTTGCAAAGAGCAAGACATTACGCTCAACTACGCATCCGTGGCACATCCACAATCCAATGGCCAAGTCGAAAAGGCCAACGGACTTGTGACGAGTGGGATCAAGAAGCGCCTCCTGGTGCCACTCAAAAGAGCTGCGGGTGCTTGGGTCGAAGAACTACCATCTGTGCTATGGAGCCTACGCACAACTCCCAACACTTCTACGCAGTTCACCCCATTCTTCATGGTCTACGGTGCAGAGGCAATTCTGCCATCAGATGTAAGGTTCAATGCGCCACGAGTTGAAGCATACAATGAAGAAGACGCGGAAGAAGCACTCGAAGACGCAGTCGACTTGCTCGATGAGGCGCGCGACACGGCCTTGGCCCGCACAGCTGTTTACCAGCAGGACCTTCGCAACTACCACAGCCGTCGACTGCGCACCAGGTCCTTCGTCGTTGGCGACCTGGTTCTTCGACTGAAGCAAAAGAAGGTGCACAAGCTCGCTTCCCCATGGGAGGGTCCCTTCATCATCACGGAGGTCCTTGGTGGAGGCGCATATCGACTGAAGAACGCGAAGACAGGAGAACTTTCTCATAATCCCTGGAACGTTGCGCACCTGCGCCGTTTCTACGCATAAAGTGCTCACAGTCATACAATGTAATAGGCTATATGTCGGATGGCTGCAGGTTTCAGACGCGCTCTTTTCCTTACCAGGGTACCTAAGGGGACTGGAAGGTTTTTAATGAGGCGGCCTGCAGCCTAACATTCAAAAGAGGAATAAAATCAATGTTCCTTCGACTTCTTTGTGGTTACTACCCGCATAATTCATACCTTAACCGCACCCGAAACCCTCGGGGGCTGTGTTATCGATCAAATGAGCTCTCGCTCTTGCAGAAACACAATGCCTTAGCCGCACCCGAATGCTCGGGGGCTGCGTAACAAGGATCCAACGAAGACAACAAAAACTATGCAGTCGCACTCGAATACTCGGGGGCTGCACAGTTGTTGCTTCACAATCAACACATACCTCATAAACCCCACTCAAATGGCTCGGGGGCTGGGCAAAAAATCAAGATATACAATCAAATATTCATCTACAAAGAGTCGAAATTGCACTCGCAATCTACTCTACTCCTCGGGCTCCTCCTTTATGGGCAGCTCCGGGCCACAAAGCTGGGCGTGAGTGCGCTCAATCAGCGTCTCCGCAGCACTAATGGTGTCGTCCAGATCTCCCTGGTCCAGGGTCACTCCGGTTGCGGGTGGCCGCAACACCAAAGTTGGTCTTCGACTACGCACATACGCCATTGCAGCGTTGGCTCCAATCACAAGTCTCTGAGACAGCAACTCTCGAATGGGATTTGTTTGACGGAAGATGTTCAACAAAGCACGGATCCCTTGTGGTTGTGGCCCCGCAGGAAAAAGAGTCTCGTTCAGGCGAATAAACGCCGCCCGGCATAACTCCAGCAGTTCTGCACTTCGCCAGGCGCGATCCTTCAAGGTGGCGAGTATGCGGGCATGGTACCTATGAAGCCAAAAGTGTTGACGCCCAGTCGTGGGGTGGTCAACTGCACTCTCCAAACGCTCTTCAACGCGAGCCTCTTCCGCTTGGAAATTGTCAACAAAGCCTGCAAAATATACAAGTTAGAATAGCCACACGAATGTAAACAAGGCAAAGATCATACTCACATTCGAGTTGCCTGTTCACAAGCTCCATTTCGCCAAGCACATAATCCTCGCGTTGGGTGGACAGCGCGGGTCTCGCCCTCAATCGATTCAGCTCAGCCTGGGCGTCCTTCAGATCTTGCTCCATTCTCACAAATTTGGCCTTCATAAACTCCATCACCTTGGCATCATTTACCACCTGACCCTGGGATCGGGTGGTGATTGGAGCCTGCGAGGAACTAGTCGCAGTAGCAGGTTCTCGTGACTGTTCAAAGAGCATAATCACAAACACAAAGTTTGTGTCAGAAGCAAAAACTCAGGTCATAAGCATACAACTCCTCGAGTGTAAGACATTAGCAAAAGACTATTTGCATAAACAAGGTAGCACAAACAAAGCGCAGACTCGCGCAGTTCAGAAGGTATCATTACAAGGCATAAAAAACAAAAGGGTACAGCTACCCTAAACCTAAGAATTCGATTTCCTAAGCAGACGAGTGGCAGTCTCGACTGCCCGGCGCTCCATGGTGGTCATAAAAACCTCGGCCAGTCGCGCGGCGGCTCCGCTCACCCCCTTCAGAGAAATGGGCTTCCCATCTGGCTTCCGAGGGAACGCAGACAGTGCTGCCTCGTAGTCGCAATCTATCCCATGTCCCATAAGAAGCTTGATGGTGGACTCGGATCCGCGTACCGTGTTGGCGCGAGCGAAATCCGCCATGGTGGACGTCCCGGGGCCAAACACGTCGGCGAAGTCGTCCGCCGTCGACGGCACTACGCCAGTCGGGAACACCACCTTGTATACAGCGCCAAGTGTACTCGCCGATTTGGCGAGTGCGTCCTTCGCTGGGTGCATACGGCGCCTAGGCCGCCCACAACCTGGTCCAGCGGAAGATCACCACTCGACGCATCTGCAGAGGCCGGTGCGCCAACAGCTTCTACACAAGTCACAAAAGGGCAAAAGTCATTTCATGGCACTCTACAGCTGCGTCGTAATATCAAAAGGAGAAAGAGAATACTCACCTCCCATGGCCTGCGCAAGTACCACGAGCTGGTCTGCATACCCTCGCTCGCGTGTGGCGGCTGAGTTCATGGCGGCGTCTAGCTCTTTCTTCGACTCTTCGCGCTGCGCCGCGAGTGTATCCTCCAGCTCCTTCTTCTCGCCTGGTTCGCCCAATCGCATACATACTCGACAGAGTCAGGCATTGCAAAAAAGAAATTCAGCAAGCAAAGGCAAAAAGGAGAACTCACGACAGAGCCGCTCTAGCTCGGCGCGCATGGTGTCCCTCTCCTGCTCCACCTGGACATAAGCCTTGGCGGAATCTGCCAAGGTGTGGTAGAAGGGCTGCGAGCACACGAATTCAGCAAAAATTCAAACTCTCACAGACCTACAACTAAACGGGTCAAGCAAAAAGCTACTTACGTGGTTCATCCACGGCTCAGGAGCCGCGACTGATGTCCCGACATCTGGAGTTGCCGCCTTGGCTGTCTCAACGACAGCATCAGTGGCCATTGGCTGGGCAGCCTCGTTTCCAGTCGGTGCATAATTCGAGTGCTCCAGGGTTGGAACATTCTCGACTGGAGGAGTCCCAGGCTGATTGTTTTCAGCGCTGTGGGTAACACAACAAAGCAAAAAGACGGTCAGCACAAATATGTGACAGCACAAAATTCTCATATCATACTCAACAATCACACACCTGTGTTCCTCATCCTCCTCATCTTCGGAGTCGCCAAAAATTGGGCCTCCAAAAGCTGGGGTACCACTCGACTGAAGAGGAAGAGTTGAGCTCGCACGCAAAGGAGCGGCTTGGAAAACAGGTGGTGAGCCTGATTCCTCGTCATCCTCCAAGCCCTGCCCCCTCGCGGGTGAACTCACAGCAGAAGGCGCCTTCTTGGCCAGTCGACGCCGCTTCGGTGGCGCGGTATCGACTTCTTGGTCAGCGGTGGCCTTGTCTTCAGATTGGACCTCTTCTGCTGCTTCCTCCTCGACCTCCTCCACATGTGAAGTGGTGGCAGAAGGGATGGGCGACTGATCCCCTTTCGGGTCCACCACCTGTACCTGAGTTTCTTCAGTCTCGCCATTTTCAGGCAGAGGAGGAAGGGAGGCAGCAGTCGAGTGACCCTGCATAGCATACATCACAAATTGCAAAGTCAGAATCAAAAATCGCATATCGCAGAACATACGAGTGGCAAACTCTTCATTGCAAGCAGGCTATAACACATACATACCTCAAGCAAAGGGTTCTCCAACCCATATGGTTCAACAGGGCAGTCGACGTTGCAAGTGTCGGCTGCCGTCAGATTGGTGATGTGCCGCACATACGTCAGCAGCTCACTCCTTGACAGCTCCTCTGGGTTCATTCGGGTGATGTCACCCGCGCCTTCATACTCCCACATCGGGTGCGCTCGGGCACGGATGGGCCACACCCGTCTCTTCACAAAGGTGGCGATTAGGTGGATGCCTGTGACCTTGTCCAGCATGCCTCCGATCCGAGCCAGCAAAGGGCTTGCCTCCTCCATTTCTTCGGCTGAGAGCTGGTGGTCCCACGCCTTGGTCTTGGCAAAAGCTGCGGTCGAGAAGGCGGCGATTCCGTCTTGCTCGACAGTCGCATAAAACCACCCCTTCCTCCAGCCTTGGGCGGAGTCGACGGTCTTCAGGCGGAAGTAGCGGGTGTCGCTGCGCACCTGAATTCCACAGCCGCCAACGGGGTAGGTGCGGCCACCTCCTCTGTTCGGCCGCACCATAAAGATGGCTTTCCATAGCGCCCAGCTGGGGGTGACGCCGAGGAAGCACTCGCACAGCGTGATGAAACACGCAATATGCATAACACCGTTCGGGGTGAGATCATGGATCTGCACCCCGTAAGCAAAAAGAAGACCACGCACAAAGTCGTGGAGGGGAAGCGAGAAGCCCCTGGACGCAAACTCCGCAAAACATACACGCTCGTTGGCGCGTGGTTCGGGGAATACCTCCTTGGGCGACGGTGCGCGGACGGCGAGCTGTTCCGCGGGTGGCAGATACCCTTGCTCGCGGAGCTTGAGCAAATGGGCGTCCTTGATGGTGGACCTTGCCCAATCCCCGCTGCCCTTCTTCAGTGTGGCGGCGTCCGCAGATGTACCCGCCACGGTCTTCTTGCCCTTGGCCGCATCGGTCGCGGCGGCGGCGGCAGCACCACGCTTCGCACCTCCACCTTTCGCCATTGCTACAGTGGAGGGTGTGTGGGGCAAAGAACTTGGGCGCAGAGCAATGGAGGGGCAGCGCGAGGAAGGAGACGAGGGGCGGCGCAGGGAGCAAATGGCAAGTAAAAAACTCTGCCAGCGCCGTCCCCACTATTTACCACAGAGCGCAAAAACGATCGCAGCCGTTAAAACAAATGCATACGCTCCGCGCGAAATCTGGCCATACACGTGGCAGCCACGGAGAGCAAGCGTCGCCGGCCACTCCGCCCACTACGCACGAGAATCCAGGAAACCATCATCACGTCCCGTGAAAATCGCGCCAGAACGGTCAAATCAAGTCCACGCGGCGTCATCCCTGGTCAGCTCTGCAGAAACGGGCCCACAAAACAGGGTCACGTCTTATCAAGCCTTACCAAGCACGCCACCGCTTGTCAGAGATGGCAGTCGCAAAAATGCGTCATTGCTGACGTTATTCATACTGCACAAATGGCATAAATGTCACTCGACGACATCTTAGGGTGGCTTCTCACAGGAATTTCGATTGGTTCTCGAGCAAAGGTCATACATGTCAGTCGAAAGAATTTCGACTGCAACATCATACTCCCATCGGGAGCATATCAAAAAAATTCTTTGACTAATATGTGCAGGGTAAAAAGATTTTGAGATTATCCTCCATTGCAAGCAATAAAGCACAATCTCGGGGGCTACTCCCATCGGGAGCGCTGTCGCGCACCCGATAGAATTATGGCAAAGTATCAGTCGACAAATCATTCGACTCAGTTCATAAGCAAAATCATACTCGAAATATTCCCGAGTTGATCCGACGATCCTTGGATGCTGCATGCATAGTGCAAAGGTAAGACCCGCCGATCAGTCGAGCTGGGCTAAGGACCGCTCCAGCAGCGTTATCCTTAAGTGTTCCGTGTCAGCAGACATGATGAATAATCCCCGACGGACGCGTTGGGTAGATTCAAAATTATACTGCAGTTCGATTCAGTAAGACCTCAACGGCCGTTTCGAGTCTGTCCAGTTTGTTCCAGATTCGTGTCCGGGGACTCGAGTTTGATTGAAAGCTAGTATGGTTTTGCCACAAATGGTAGTTAACTGGCCCCGATCCGTCGTGTGTGCCGGGCCTGCTAAGCTAATATCCCTTGATTATCATAAGCAAAAATCATAGTCGATGAAACACTCGACATAGCCAACATGTGCTATCTCATACAGAAATTTCAAATCATATGACATAAACGCAAAAGGAAATAACGTGCATGATGTATGAGTCCATGCCCGACTCTTCGAATCAGACAAGTACTCGGGGGCTACTGACATGGGTATGCCTATTGGGTACCCTACCGTGAGGGTACCTGGTGCACGTATCGACTAGGCCCAACTATCAGAGCCTACATGAAGCCCATGAAGGGAGGCCCAACAAGATGGAGTATCCTCCAAGCTGGCGAAGCCATAGTCGGTTTAGAGTTTCTTTACTTGTAAATCGAGTCGGTTACGAACACCCGAGACCCAGCCTACTATTTAAGGACTGGGAGGGCCATCGAACCAGGACACGTACTTTCAGAGCCACCAAAACCCTAGCGAGATCGACATCTCGCCGGGACCCTTGTAACCATCATATTCACAAAGCAATAACAGACAGGCAGGACGTAGGGGTGTTACCTCCACACGAGGGCCCTGAACCTGGGTAAAATCTTTGCCCTGCTTGTCAGCCGACGATACTTCCAGCTCTACCACGTTCTCTCCCCCATATTCATAACCTAGGGACCTTAACCATGGGTCTTGATGAGTCTACCCCTCGTCAGCTTCCACCCATGTCACCACCACTCAAAGCGCTCAAGATGACTCCAATGAGATATTTTGTGATGGTGACCCCAATGAACCAACCTTGGTTGTGACAAGAGCTTTGGCCACCAATGTCCAAGTAGAGGAAGACCAACGATGCAACTTATTTCAAACAAGAACAGTTGTTAATGGAAAGTCCATCAAGGTCATCATCGATGGTGGAAGTTGTCACAACTTGGCAAGCAAGGAACTTTGTGACAAGCTCAACTTGAAGATCAAGAAGCACCCCCACCCATACCATGTGCAATGGTTGAGTGATTGCGGAACCGTCAAGATTCAACATATGGTGCAAGTGTCTTTCAAGATTGGAGCTTATGAAGATACCGTCGATTGCGATGTTGTGCCTATGACCGTTTGTCACTTACTTGTTGGAAGACCTTGGAAATATGATAGGAGTGTTGCACATGACGGAAGGACAAACTACTATAGTTTCAAGAACAATGACAAGACCTTCGTCCTCCGCCCTATGACTCCAAGTCAAGTAATTGCCGACAATGCCAAGACCATTGCAAGGGCACAACAAAAGTGTGCTTCAAGTGAGATGAGTGGTGAGAGAGTGATCCACCAAAAAGTGAGTGAGAGGCACAAGCCAAACATGAGTGAATCTTCAAAGAGAGCCACACCAAACTTAACTCTATTTGCCACCAAGAGAGACATGAGGGAGTTGAGAGAGGACCCATCCACACTTCACTATGTGCTCATATGCAAGGGTGAAGCCTCTTTTACTAACAACTTAACAAACATTCCTCCATCTTTGTTGTCTCTTTTGAAGGAGTTTGAAGATGTGTTCCCTCAAGAGGTGCCACCGGGACTACCTCCTCTACGCGGCATCGAGCATCGCATCGACCTTGTTCCCGGCGCACCGTTACCTAACCGCGCACCTTACCGCACCAACCCCGAAGAAACGAAGGAGATTGAGCGGCAAATACAAGAGCTACTTGACAAGGGCCACATCCGTGAGAGCTTGAGTCCGTGCGCCGTGCCCGTCATCTTGGTGCCCAAGCATGACAACACCTTACGCCTTTGCATGGATTGTCGCCACATCAACGCCATAACCGTTAGGTATCGCCATCCTATCCCTAGACTTGATGACATGCTTGATGAACTTTGTGGTTCCGCTATCTTTTCCAAAATTGATCTTAAGAGTGGCTATCATCAAATAAGGATGAGTGAGGGTGATGAATGGAAGACCGCATTCAAAACAAAGCTTGGTCTTTATGAATGGCTTGTCATGCCATTTGGTCTTTCCAATGCACCTTTGACTTTTATGCGTCTTATGAATCATGTCCTTCGTCCTTTCATTGGAAAATTTGTGGTTGTCTATTTTGATGATATCCTCATCTATAGCAAGTCGATGGAAGAGCATACTTCTCATGTTGCTCAAGTTTTGTTGGCCCTTCGCAATGAAAAGCTTTATGCTAATATTTCTAAGTGCACATTTGCCACCGATAAGCTAATTTTCTTAGCTTTTGTTGTTTCTTCGAATGGTGTTGAAGTTGATGAAGCAAAGATAGAAGCTATTCGCTCTTGGCCTTTTCCTACGTCACTTGAGGAGTTGAGACGTTTCATGGGTTTTACCGGATTTTATCGCCGATTTATCAAAGATTTTTCAACAATTGCATGCCCTCTCCATGATCTTACTAAGAAGAATGTGCCTTTCATTTGGGGCCATGCACATGATTTTGCTTTCAATGAGCTCAAGAGGTTGTTAACCCAAACCCCACTACTTGCACTTCCGGATTTTTCCAAAACTTTTGAAATTGAATGCGATGCAAGTGGGTTGGGTATTGGAGGAGTTCTCATGCAAAATGGTAGACCCATCGCATACTGTAGTGAGAAACTAGATGGAGCTCGCTTGAATTACCCAATTTATGACAAATAATTGTATGCTTTGGTTCGTGTTTTGGATGTTTGGCAACACTACCTTCGTCCTAAGGAGTTTGTCATCCATTCCGACCATGAATCGTTGAAATATTTGAAAAGCCAAACAAATTTGAACAAAACACATGCTAAGTGGGTTGAGTTCATTGAGTCTTTCACCTTTGTAATCAAATACAAGAAGGGTAAAGACAATGTGGTCGCGGATGCATTATCCCGCAAGACCAACCTACTTACACGTCTTGATTTTAATGTTTTTGGCTTGGAGAGATCAAGGATTTATATGCTACCGATAGTTTCTTTGGAGACATTTTTGCTCAATGCTTGGAGAACAAAGGAGTGGGAGATTACAATTTGCACAAAGGGTTCTTGTTTAAGGCTAACAAACTTTGCATTCCCGAGTCTTCGCTTCGTTTGCTTCTTTTGAAGGAATCTCATGGAGGATTGCTCATGGGACATTTTGGACGCAACAAGACCTACGCCATGCTCGCCACCAACTACTATTGGCCACGAATGAAGCGTGATGTGGAACGCTTAGTCCGCCGATGCTCCACTTGTCTCAAAGCTAAGTCTACACTAAACTCTCATGGTCTCTACACTCCTTTGCCAATTCCACAAACACCTTGGTGTGATATTGCTGTGGATTTTGTCTTAGGACTACCACGCACTAAAACAAACAAGGATTCCATATTTGTTGTCATTGATCGATTCTCTAAAATGGCACATTTTATTCCATGCAACAAGACCGACGATGCTTCACACATTGCCACTTTGTTTTTTAGGGAGATCGTTCGTCTACATGGAGTGCCAAAGACCATCGTTTCAGATCGTGACGTCAAGTTCGTGAGCTATTTTTGGAAGACATTGATGGCCAAGTTGGTAACCAAGCAACTCTTCTCCACCGCCTACCACCCTCAAACGGATGGTCAAACCGAAGTGGTGAACCGAAGTCTTTCCACTCTACTTCGTGTGTTGATCAAGCCAAACTTGAAGAATTGGGAGGAGTGCATTCCACATGCCGAGTTTGCCTACAATCGAGCACAACACCGAGCAACAAAGCGAAGCCCATTCGAGATCGTTTATGGTTTCAACCCATACACCGCTTTGGACATGCTACCACTACCACTACGCGAACAAACAAGCATGGACTTCGACAAGCGCGCTGCCCACATGAAGAAGCTACATGAGGATACAAGAATCACACTTGAGAAGCACAATGAAGACCTTGCCAAGAAGATGAACAAGAACAAGTGCGCCATGATATTTGAAGAAGGAGACCTAGTATGGCTACACCTTCGCAAGGATCACTTTCCGGATGCACGGAAGTCCAAGCTTCACCCTCGTGGAGATGGACCTTTCAAGGTCATCAAGCGCATCAACGACAATGCATACAAGATCGACATCGCCAACTCCAAGTACTTGGTGCATGACACCTTCAATGTCGCCAACTTATCTCCTTACAATGGATCATCAAGCGATGAGGATGAACAAGAGTCGAGGACGACTCTTTCCCAAGGGGGGGGGGAGATGATGTAGCCCAACCTCCGGTTAGTACACATGACACACCAAGTGGACCAATGACAAGAGCACGAGTCAAGGCTCTACACGATAAGGTGAATTCGCTCCTATCTTTGTGTGACCTCGATACTCCATTGAATGGTTTACTACCTCATTCCGATACATTGTGTGTGCTTAGGTATGAGCTCCATGAGGATCTCCAAGGGAGAGAGCAAGAAGAAGGAGAGAGTCTCCAAGGAGGTGGCCGAGGTGGTCGAGAAGAGCGTGCATGCACGGGAGAAGAAACGGGAGAAGTCGCGGAAGGAACGGCAAGCAACAGCCCGCCCAGCCTCCCGGCCAGCCTGCCGGCCAGCCTCCCAGCCAGCCTAGGCTGGCCCCAGGCTGGCCAGCAGCCAGACACGGCCGGCCTTCCAGCCAGCCTGGGCCGGCCCCCAGGCTGGGCAGCGACCCGACACCATCAGCCTCCCAGCCGGCCTAGGCTGGCCCCCAGGCCGGCCACCTGGCCGACGCCAACAGCCTCCTGGCCGGCCTAGGCCGGCTGCCAGGCCGGCCCTCACCAGCAGCTCGCCTGCGCCCGCGTCTCTTCGTCTTATTATTTCCCGTTTTACCCCTGGAGTGTAATAGACTATAAATACTCCTCTCCCTCCCTAGAGCTAGGGTTAGACTATGTTGAGATTGAGTTGAGCTTAGCTCCTTTCCATCCTTTGGATGTTGCCTCTTTGTGAGATGCCTCTTAGTGTGATGAACCAAGGCCTTCTTGCATGGAGATGAATTCCTCCTTGTAGTTGCGATTACTCGCCTTTCATCTCGGTGATTGGACCGGTAGATTCGACCGGTGAGATAAACGAATCTAAGAGTAAGTGTGCTTGGTGTATGAGAATCGGGGGCTACCCTCGGGGATTGGTTACCGATTGAGTATTTCCTTGTGTCTTGCTATTTATCCCTCTATTTGCCCCTTTTCCCTTGTGTTCTTCGTGTTCTTCGCCGAATCCGCCCAAATCCGTAAAGATCGGGACCGACCCTTCAACACCCACCAGCACGCCTGACGCCTCCTCGACGTCGGTGCGGTACCGGCCTGAGCCGAACCCAGCTCCATCTCCGGTGGCAAATGGATGGAGGACAGGGCTATTTGGGTCCAAGAAAAATAAAGGTAACGGCTGGGACTAGACGACAATGTCATTAGTCGTATAAGGAAACAAATTTACGCTTATGGTCAAATAGGAAAGAAACAAAATTTCAGAGAGCTACATAAGGAATTTAAATTTCAAATACTCGGTAACAAAATTTCAGAACTACACAGGTATTGACACTATTAGTGTCAAATAACGAATTCTCTCATTAAGGAATGAGATTTGCTAGAGTTGGTCCCACCACTTTTCCATTGCCTGAAAATAAAACCCATCGGAAATATAAGCGGGCCGGCCCAACCTGAACGGCTCCTCGGTCAGTTGTGATTATCCTTCTCTTTTTCTTTCTGTCCCCTCCCACCCATCGATCTCAAACCCTAACTTTCCATGGCGAGCATCGATTCTTCTTCCATGGCGGGCGCAGCAACTGATGGGGAGGCGGATGAGCGACTGTGGAAGAAGCAGAAGCAGGAGCAGGAGGAGGAGGAGGAGCAGCTGGCAGCGGAGGAGGAGGAGCAGCAGCTGGCAGCGGAGGAGGAGGAGAAGAAGAAGGTGATGAATCCTCTGGACCCGAGATTCAGCGAGTACGACCCCAAGCAGAAGAAATACATCTACACCCGCTACTTCCCTTGCCGGAAGATCGACCTCGACGAGGAATGTGTGTTCCATTACCCATTAATTTTCATGCCAATCCTTGTCTTGGTTACCCTGCACCTTCAGTTTTCATCTGGATCGGTCCTTGTTGTTGATGTCTGCTAGTTCATTCCTTTCTAGACTCTGCGCGGTTAGTATTTACGGCCTTACTAGCATTCTAATGTTAATTTTCATGCCGATCCTTGTCTTGGTTACCCTGCACCTTCAATTTTCATCTGGATTGATATCTGATAGTTCATTCCATTCTAGACTCTGCGCCATTACATATTTACGGCCATACTAGCATTTATTTGAAAAGGAAAGAGTATCACATGGATCCCTTTGTTATTTTGCAATGGATCTGTCCAATATATCCGAATGCTATTTTTCTTCCTTTCCTCACTTTGAAACGATTTTCTCTCTGATTTGGCAGCACCTATTGGTCCAATGCGATATAACGACACAATCTTCCCAGAAGGGTTCGTGTTGGCTAACTCGGCGAATGTTGTCTCGGTCAAGATTGTGTCCTCTGACCATGGCTACCCACTCAATGTATATGGTACAATCATAGCCAGGGACAGTATTGATTTCAAACGCGTCTATATGTTCCAGCGTGGCAAGGAAAATTGCCAGCTCATCACATCAAAGGTATTGCTATCATTTGCCTTATAGATGTCCACTGCATCTCTACACGCATCTATGCATGTTAGTGCCGTCGATTGTAGGAACATCCAGATTCTTACTGTACCCATATATATTATGTGTAGGGAAATCATTCAAGAGCGTCCTTCATTCTATGAATGATTGGTTCTAAATGTTATGTATCCATGCATCTAATTGTTCTTTTGTATTTTACTAATAACTAGTCTGATTTGTTTACTGTTCCAATATTTTGTTTCATACTGTGTTAATTTTAGTGGAACTGTTAATTCAGTTATTTCCCTTATAGCAATTGATCTTAGTAGGCCTTTGATTTAGCAACTCTGACATGATTCTTCAGTCCTGCTGTACAACAAGCCCTGCACAGTTAGAAAAGGAGTACATGATACGAGAACATGAAATGCACCTGCAATTTATCTTGTGACACAAACAGGAACTCAAACCCCACATCAAGGATTATTCAGGCTAGATAAACCTCGAAAACTTCTGTTTTTGCAGGATGATTCATTGATTTTGACTGGCCCTAAGAGAGGATTTATGGTATGCGATTTTATATACTTTGAAATTGATCTAAAGGTCAAGGATCTGCAGGGAAGGAATGTCAGGGATGAAAGACTCAGTAAAGGCTTGATGGAGGTGGATGGTGTCCGGAGACTACCATATGGACCCATCCATGAGGTTGAAACGGAAACACTTGTCAGCATGCACAGCATATTGGATCTAAACTACACATTTATTATAAAGGCGGTGGAGGGGGCTATTGAGGTCAGGATACTTGGTGGACCCTCTGATTTCCATGGGAAAATCTATGCCTGCACTACCAGCATTCCATGCGACATTATGCTACATGACAGTAAAGTGAGCGGAGTACTTACCGCTGACGACGAAGGAGTTGTGCAAATGGCGCGCAGCGTAGTAGGCGTCTCTGTGGACGAGATGTTGTCGTTGACTGTGTCTGCTGCCCTAGGTGGTGACGAGTTTTCTGACCGCACTGTTGAATTTACTCCAAGGCGCAACAGTTACGATAAAGAGGAAATCACATGTGGTAACTATAGGATACTACTGAAGGTCACTTGGTCGATTATTCATTTGTGAGTCAAGTTCTACTCCATTAGAACCAGTTGATCGTTATGGTGTCAAGAGACATGTAATCTATCTATATCGGATTGTATTGTTCGTGTGTGAATGTTCTAGATCCTTCTGATGTAACCAAGTTTATTGGAAAGAATTCTTATGGTGTCAGGATACATATAATCTGTCTATATCAAATTGTGTTATATGTTTGTTTGCTACTGTACATCAATTTATTCTGACACTTTTGATTGACCACACTTTTGGTACAAATGTATGAAAGTTTGATATATCCGTACATTTAAGTTTTGTTATAATGTTATCACAAATCCTTGACGCCACTCCCTCTCATAGCTGAAGTCATCTTGTGGAAAAGAGTTGCAGACCAATGCTGCAGCATACAGTCATATAAAGTTCGATTAGTGGTTTGCAAGTAGCATTCAGTGTTTTAAAGTTCGATTAGTGGTTTGCACGTAGGCCGTAGCACGGAAGGAATTCAACCTATTGTAAGAAAATAATCTAAATAAAAACCTTTTATAAGAAAATGTTTAGAGCATGAACCTTGTATCTGTGCCTGCAACTGAAAACAAGCACAGGCTATCTGTAGCAGCACACGAAACTGAAAATGGTCTTGCACAGCTTCTGAATACCAAAAGATTTTACACCTGAAAACAAGCAATGTTGTAACTGCCCTTAACAAATCTTAATTCACTGTAATCCTGAGCAGCGCATGCTCAACGAAGTTTCAGCTGCTGTAATAAATGGTTGCTTCATATACTTGGACCATTGGAATCTAGTCAAGGGGGTCTGCTCATGACAATTTTATCAACCGAACTGCATGCATGCATGTCATGCCATCAACCAAGATGTAATGTCTTCTCGAATGATTTAGCAATTGAGCATACAGAAGTTTCAAGACGATATAAACCAAGCAAGAAATTCAGATTCAAACTGTAACTGGCTACATAACAAATACTAAGAAATTCAGTTTTCCGTACAACATGAAAGAACTGCTAATAATAATAGTCTCAGAGTTTACATAGGCTTAAACACAGCACCTAACCCATATTAAGCATCCAAAATATGAATAACTTGGTGTTTGACAGATGATAGTAGAGGCTCAGGTTTGGCTGGGTTCTTCTGAGTGTGTCTTGGTTCCTGGACTGTGTGCAACTGATCCATCTTCAGTACTGCTCTGATGCTCTTCCTCGACCATGTCAGTTTGTATGCAGTCTGACGACAAACAACTAGGAAGACCACACTCCAATCTTTTGTCTGGGATCCAAGTTGGTATATTATCTCTAAAGTAGGCTGGTGCAACATTTCTGTAGTCACGTGAGAACTTGTTGAATTTTTGCTTCCAGGTGCAAATTAGATAGGGCAGGCGGTAGTATGGGGACATGTATGTGGCAGCGCTAACCCCAATCTCACAACAGATGGCAATGACATGAGAGCAAGGCTTGTGAAGCAGCTCCGGCTTGTTGCATGTACACGTGGCTGTTTTTCGAATTGTGGAACCTTTAGACTTATCCATGCTGAATATATTCTCCGACACCAGGTGAACAGTCACCTCCCTCTTCCTTCCTTAACGGTAAATTTCCCCTCGTCTTCCCACCAACATTTTCATCATCAGTGTACTTCCAAAAACATGTATACATCTCGGCTTTCTGCACTTTGGCATTCATGTCATCCTGGACACGTTCGGGGATGTTGATTGATGGGTTGCCGATAGCTTTGTTTGCTGCAGCGCTTGTGTTTTCGAAGTAGTCTACCAAGCGCAGGAATGTCACCTCCACTATTCCACTAAGCGGAAGGCATGTTACCCCTTTCAATATAGGGTCGTTCTTGTATACATCAGCTATATCACTGCCCATGATGCCATATCTTGCTCCATTGTTGTCATACGCCAGTGACCACTTCTCCTTTGGTTTCAGATGGATCCAGTCAGAGAACTTTGTTATGTTTCTATTGTTGTCATCAACATGATCTCCTTCCTTCACATTCTCCACTGAATCAGATTGGTTGCATGGGTTTTCTACTTCAAGCTCTGCCACATCATGCTTGACCGATTCCTGCTGCATTTTCCCAATAGCGCCATGTTCTTTCTCTGCTGTATATTTGGCCGTTAACTCGTCTAGCTCCTTCCACGTTTTACTAAACTTATGGCGTCGATTCTGCTGACAAAGTTTCTTGAACATCATCACCAGATTCTTGTCAGCAAAATATGTAAAGAAATTTTCAGCAAGGTCTTCCATGCACCACCGGCTTTCCCCTCTCTGCCACTTTCGTTGACGAGAAGTCAGAAGGTCCTCCACAGCGTCACTCAACTCCCTTTTGTAGTTGTGTATAATGCAAACAGCTGACTGATGCACCACTGCACGCTCCAAATTCCTAAGAAACCACAGCCAGCTTTCCTTGGTCTCGCCCTCAACGATAGCACATGCTACTGGAATGGAGGAATCATTGGCATCGAATGCTACAGCCGTCAACATCATCCCTTGATATTTCCCGCATAGTGGTGTGCCCTTAATGCATAGCACGGGGCGACAAGTACGGAAGGCCCGCAAGCACTGTCCAAATGCCCAGAATATACGCTGGAGGACCCGGAAATCCTTACACCCTGCAACTTCTGCATCCTTGATGTCTACATAACAACCAGGGTTTTTACGTGATATCTCCTTAAGTAACCTTGGGGCAAAGTTGTGTGAATCATAAAAGGTACCGTACTCCCTCTCAAGAGCAAACTGTCTTGCCCTCCACGCCTCAACAGGACTAATCTGCTCGCCAAAGCCAGCAGTGAGATAATCAGCCATTTCCGTAGCTGTCATTGTCAGATTTTCCATAAGGCCACGGAAGCCGAATCGACTACTTGACAAGCTTTTGGTCCCAGGCAACACAACCGTCACCAGTTGGGAGTAATCATCCTGTAGAGCTTTGAGCAAAATGTCATAGTGCCTGATCTCAGAGCATTGCACATACAACATGAACTTCTGCGTCACATTTCTTTTCCTCTTCAATTTATTGGCAAAGGCACTCCATTTGTCACTCCAAAAATCATAACTCTCCCACGGCTCGTACTCCATATACCACTTTGGTTCCTCATCATCAAACGAGTCACTTTTGTATTGCTTCAGGAACCCCTTGATTCTGAGGTCTTGTGTTTCTGGGTGGAGCCGAAACAGCTTGAAGATCCAGAGCTCTAGGTCCACCAGTGTCATGGACTGTGGCTGCAGCGGTAGCTCGCCGACTATGTGCTCACATATTTTCTTTGCATAAAGTTCCGAGATATCTTCAACTAAACTTTCGCCACGTACGCTGTTGAACTCTTGTCTACATCCGTAGTAGACAGGCATCTGAATTGGTTCTTCAACCTGCATCAGACAATGCCAACATAGATGCACCAGATTCAGACTAACATGTAAAAAATCAGATAACAAACTGCCAAGCATTTATGCCGAGGGAAAGGGGCTGGATGGGCACAGAAGTGCAGACCTGCCGCTGGCGAGGCTTCCTCACTGCCACTGCCTTTGCCGTCGTCGGGGTCGGGGTCAGGGCCTTACGCTTCCTCGCGCCGGCGGTGGTACCCTGCGAGATCAAAATACACAGATTTCAGCAAAGCATGTGGCGGCGGGCGACGAATCCATAGACATGGAGCCAGGGGTACCCGGAGGGCGGCGAGGGGAACGGACCTGGTTGGGGGAGTGGAGCGCGTCGGGACCGGCGAGTGAGGGGGATGCAGCAGAGGCGGTGGCGTGTGGCTCCTCCATCGCCGCCGGGTTGCGGCCGTCGGAGCAGAGCTCGGCGAGGGTTTCCGTCTTGGAACTGCGGCGTACTGCGCGCATTCGGGGGATTGGGGAAGAGTTTTCCCTCGCTTCTGGGGTTTTTTCCGTCCATTTTTTCGTGATGGGCCGTTCGCGGGCCTTCGAGTTGCTGGACATTTCGGCCTTTACTGGCCTGCTGTTGGGCTTGCCTCGAGGAAGATTGAAAATTTCCCAAGTCCTAAAAAAACTAATTTTTATATTTCCCTAAAAAAACGATTTTCACTTCTCTCTACAAAACAATCTACACAGATATCTAAAAAATGTACCCCCATTTTCCCTAAAGAAAAAACATTTACACCCATTCTACATAGTCCTTTGTATCCAAGTTAATCGGAATTGGTTCATTTGTTATCGTGTCAAGGGACGTCTAATCCGTCTGTATAAGACTATATGATTATATCTCTGCTTGCTAGTGTACAACAAATTATTCTGAAACTTCTGAATGATGAAGGGCTATGTACAAATGTATGAGATGTTGTAAGATTCAGAAATCCATTTGTTTTGATTGATCAAGGGCTAGGTTTACAGTTAAAAAAAATCAAGGGCTAGGTAATTCTAACACTTTTGATTAATCAAGAAACTGGTTCACAATTTATTCTGACACTTTTGTTAGTCCATTTGTTTTCGCAAATCCTACACTCCATTTGCTGTCAGCAGATTGGATATTTCGTTGCTCCTTGCCCCTAGAAGAGTTAATTGCACTAGCGGTCACACATCTCGTCGCTTATGTGCACTTAAGTCACACATCTGGAAAACGGGATTTTTTGGTCACACAACTGAACAAATGGGTGCACGCAGGTCACAAACGGGCCAGGTCATCCCGTTATGGACATACATTTAAAAAAAAACCTACTATAATATTAGGAGGACCATTTTGTAATATTAGGAGGATCATTTTGTAATATTACGAGGACCATTTGTAATATTTTGAGGACCATTTTGTAATATTAGAAGGACCATTTTGGAATTATTTTTTTTGTAATATTAGGGGTTTTCTGAAAAATTACAGTCCAAAACGGGATGACGTGGCCCGTTTGTGAGCTGCGTGCACCCATTTGTTCAGTTGTGTGACCAAAAAAATCTCGTTTTCCAGATGTGTAACTTAAGTGCATATACACGACGAGATGTGTGACTGCCAGTGCAATTAACTCCCCCTAGAAAGACTACTAGCTTTTCACTTGTTAAAAAGGATGCGGGAAAATTTCGACACGTTTAGAGTCAGAAAACTCCTTCCGCTGGATGGCTGACCAACAGCATGACGTGGAGTGAAGGTGATATATTCTGATTTAATTCTCAGAAATCATCAATCTCGAATAAAAATCTCAGGAAACCAGCATCATAGGCACATGTGCCAATGGGGCGTGTCAGTGAGCGTTGGGCACATGTATATTTGAATGGTAAGCAGCATGCCAACACACGCGACATTCCTCAAGTTTCTGAAGAATGGAATTCAGGACTTACTGCAATAAGCAAAGAATTGATGACGAAAATGTAAAAATAATAATCATACCACTAACTATTCGTAATCTGCAACTCATCATTGTGTCGCCGACGAGGTGGGCCCAGACCCGCATCTAATCAGCATGCACAGCTACAAAAGTGTTATACAGAACTAAAGGTAATCTGATTTTTTTTTCTCTCTCTTTCCTTGTGAAATAAGGGGCATATGGATACCCACATGATTTCCTCAGGGTACACAGATATTGGCACCATCCTTGCCAATGGTAAACAAGAAACATGTCAGGATACTCTCATCTCTTCCTCATTCCTGTGAACAAGAGTTGCAGACCCAGTACATTTACAAATCAGGGATTCGAAGTTTGATTACTGGTTTATAAATAGCATGGAAGGAATTCAACCTGCTGTAAAAAAAATGGTTGAACTCTGACCCTGAAAACAACTATCTGTAAAGGCACATGAAACTGAAATTGGTGTTCGCGCAACTTCTGAGGTACCAAAAGAATGTGGACCTTGTTCTACTTCCATCTTCAGTTATCTCACCTGTCATTTAAGTTGCAAGTTCCATTGACATATCTTAATTAGCTCTAACCCTGACACTTAACCATTGGATGATTGGAATCTAGTCAAGTGGTTTTACTAATGACAATCCTATCAACTGGACTTGTATGCATGTCAGGCCATCAGCCAAGAAGAAATCCTGAGCAGCGTGTGCTCAGAGAAAATTAACAAGCAGTAGTAAAATGGTTGCTTGATGTACTTGGATCACTGAAATCTAGGAAAGAGCTTCTATTGACAATTTTACCAACAAAGTGGTATGCATGTCACGCCATCAGCCAAGATGTAATGTCTTCTGGGATGATTTAGCAACTGAGTATACGGAAGTTTAAAGAAGATATAACCAATCAATAAATTCAGATATCAAATTGTAACCGACTAGAAAAGATATAAGGAGTTTTCCACACATCTTGGAAGTACTGCAAGAATAATAGAGGTTCAGAGTTTACATAGGATAACTTAAGCACCACTGCCGACACATATTAAATATCCAAAATATGCATAACTTGGAGTTTGACAGATGATATTAGAATCTAAATTTTGGCTAGGCCCCTCTATGTGTGTCTTGGTTCCTTGGTTGTGCGCAACTGCTCCATCTTCAGTTCTGCACTGCGTCTCTTCCTCGACCACGGCTTCTACGCGGCCCGACAAGCGACAACAGACAAACAGGAAGACCACACTCCAATCTTTTGTCTGGGATCCAAGTTGGTGTATCATGTTCAAATGGTATAACATCTCTGAAGTAGTGTGGTATAATATCTCTGTACTTGCGTGAGAACTCACTGAATTTTTGCCTCCAGGTGCAAACTAGATAGGGCAGGCTGTAATATGGAGATATGTATGTAGCAGTCCTAACCCCAATCTCACAACAGACAGCAATGACATGAGAGCAAGGCTTGTGAAACAGCTGTGGCTTGTTGCATGAACAGGTGGCAGTTTTTCGAATTGTGGATCTTTTGGACTTATGGATGCTGAAGGTATGCTCCGACTTCAGGTGAACAGTCACCTCCCTCTTCCTTCCCTTAACCGTAAATTTCCGATCCTCTTCCCCACCAAGAACATTTTTATCAGCGGCGTATGTGTAAATCGATTTATGCATCTCGGCTTTCTGCATTTTGGAGTTCATGTCAACCTGGACACGTTCGGGGAAGTTAATAATTGGGTTGCCAATTGCTTTGTTTGCTGCAGCATTTGTGTTTCTGAAGTAGTCTACCAAGCGCAGGAATGTCACCTCCACTATCGCACTGAGCGGAAGACATGTTATTCCTTTCAATACACGGTCGTTCGTGTATACAGCAGCTGTATCACTGCCCATGATGCCATATCTTGCTCCATTTTTGTCATACGCCAGTGACCACTTCTCCTTTGGTTTCAGCTGGATCCAGTCAGAGAACTTTGTTATTTTTCTGTTGTTGTCATCAGCATGGTCTCTTTTCTTCACATCCTCCACTGAAACAGGTTGGTTGCATGAGCTTTCTGCCTCAAGGTCTGCCACATCATGCTTGACTGATTCGTGCCGCATTTCCGCGCTAGCACCATCTTCTTTCTCCGCCATATATTTGGATGTTAGCTCGTCTAGCTCCTTCCAGATTTTGCCAAACTTATGGCGTCGCTTCTGCTGACAAAGTTTCTTGAACATCATCACCAGCTTCTCGTCACAAAAATATGCAAAGAAGTTTTCAGCAAGGTCTTCCATGCACCACCGGCTTTCTGCTTTCCGCCACTGTCGTTGCTCAGAATTCAGAAGTCCCTCAATAGCATTGAGCAACTCACTTTTGTAGTCATGTATAAGGCAAACATCAGACTGATGCACCACTGCTCGCTCCAAATTCCTAAGAAACCAAAGCCAGCTTTCTTTGGTCTCGCCCTCAACGACAGCACATGCTACTGGAATGGATAAATCATTAGCATCTAATGCTACAGCAGTCAACAGAATCCCTTGATACTTCCCGCATAATGGTGTGCCCTTGATACATAGCACAGGGCGACAAGTACGGAAGGCCTGTAAGCACTGTCCAAATGCCCAAAACATACGCTGGAGGACCCGAAAATCCTTACACCCTGCAACCTCTGCATCCTTGATGTCTACGAAACAACCAGGGTTTTTGCTTGCTATTTCCTTAAGTAGCCTTGGGGCAAAGTTGTGTGAATCATAAAAGGTACCGTATTCCCTCTCCAGATCAAACTGCCTTGCCCTCCACGCCTCAGCGGAGTAATCTGCTCATCTAAGTGACCAGGTAAATACTCTGCCATTTCCTTAGCTGTCATTGTCAGTTTTCCTACAAGGTCGCGGAAGCCGAAGCGGCTACTTATTAGGCACTTCGTCCCAGGTAACACAACCGTCACCAATTGGGAGTAATCATCTTGTACAGCTTTGAGCAAAATGTCGTAGTGTTTGATCTCAGAGGACTGCACATACAACATGAACTTCTGTGTCACATTTCTTTTTCTCTTCAATTTATTGGCAAAGGAACTCCAGCACTTGTCACTCGAAAAATAGTGTCTGTTCCACGGGCAATCCTCCAAAAAGCAGTCCGGATCGGAGGAATCTTCGTCAAAGAAGTCTTTTTTGTAGTGTTTGAGGAACCCCCTAATTTCGAGATCTTGTGTTTCTGGATGAAGCCGGAACAACCTGAAGATCCAGAGCTGTAGGTCCACCAGTGTCATGGAGTGTGGCTGCAGTGGTAGCTCACCGATGATGTGCGCGCACTTGTTGCTCTCTAAACTTTCGCCACGCACGCGGGAGAACTCTTCTGGATGTCCGTAGTACACTGGCATCTGGATCGGTTCTTCAACCTGCACCAAACAATACCATGCCACAAGCACAACACAGATGCAGCAGATTCAGAGTTTCAGACACGGCAGACTACCGAGCAGCAAAGCAAGATTGAAGGGGGGGAGGGGATTGATGGGTGCACTGAAGTACAGACCTGAAGCTTGCGAGGCTTCCTCACAGCCTTCGTTGTCGCCGTCGCCGGGGACTTCCGCTTCCTCGCGCCGGCCGTGGTACCCTATGAAGTCACAACACAGATTTTCAAGAAAAGCGGTGGCGACGAATCCATCGTGTGGTACCCGGAGGTAGGGCGGTGAGGAGAACGGACCTCGTTGGGGCGGGGAGCGCGTCGGAGCCGTCGAGGAAGGAGGCTGCAGCGGCGGATTCGGCGCGTGGTTCCTCCATCGCCGCCGGATTCGTCGGAGCAGGGCGGCGGCCGTCGGAGAGCTCGGTGTGGGTTTCCATCTTGGTACTGAGGCGTGGTGCGCGCATTTGGGGCGAGTTTTTCCCTCCATTCTAGGGGTTTTCCCTCCAGAAGTTTTGGTTTCTTCTTTTCCTTTTTCTATTTTTTTCTGTTTTCTGTTTATTTTCTGCACGTTTACTTCAACTAGTAAAAAATACCCGTTCATTGCAACGGGAGAAAAAATCTCTTCGCAAAGGCACATAAAGTAAGTTCTCGTTGGTACATCTGCTGGGTGTCGCAGAAAGCAATAAGTTTTAGCATGTCCATAGCACGCTCCACGGTGAAGCGCCTCCTTTGCCCAACCCTTTAGCCAGGCAACCTGGTACATGTGTGACAATGCCATCCTCACCTCTCCCATTCCGCATAGGATTCGCCTCCCTTACCAGCGGATAAATAGTTGGGGGGAGTTAGGATGCGGCGCAGAACACCCATTTCATCTTTTTGTGTGTCAAATTAGACCGGCTTCAAGCATTGACTATGAAATGTGGGAACACGAATCATGAAGACCGTCATCTTCTCCCAATTTGGTCATGTTTTCTATGCTTCCGGTCACAACACGACGAGTGTCTTCGTGTTGGTCTCTCCTAGCTGTGAAGTCGAAACTGCTATGTTTTGATACATCTACCTCTTGAGCGGCGACGATGACTTGAAAGGGCGGTCCGGTGGTGAAGATCTCTATCGGCGTAGGTCTTGCGCAACTCCTTTCCGGAGGTCTCCATCAGAATCAGAGCTGCCTGCTCTTCACGAAGAGCCATCACATGGGCATCCTGTAGTCCTATACGCCTCCACGCGCGCGACTCGATGACGACACGGGGGCAACCTCGACGACGACTCTACCTTCGGTGGTGTGTGTGCAGTTTGTGTGGGCAGACAGTGTGGCTGTGTGTGCCCTCTCGATGGTCATGTTCCATGACGGTCGTGGAGGGTATTGTTTCGGTTTTAGACCAGTTTCCCGTTAATTAACTGGTCAATTCCCACTTATTCTTAATTAATGAAAATGACAAATCTTTTGTCTCAGTTCAAAAAATAAAAACACAATCACGGATACGGGACCTGAAGAGCAATTAAGATTTTTTTCTTTATTTGCGTTAGACAGGTCACCATTGCTTTAGCTTTTGAGAGGCGTTAGGAAGTAAAAACATCCACCGTCATGAGTACAAGTGTACAACGAACCAGCTAGGCTTTTTAATTTGAAATCCCATATTTTTGCCATGATCATGCTTAGCCTGTAGGGGACTCGAACTTTGCTCAGTACAGGTTTTTTCCGATAGAGTACACCGAACTTTAGCAGATGCAGCCTCGTGCTCGCACTTCATTGGTGCAAGCTAGGGAACCTGGACGTCGCGCATGGCAGTGCTTCCCTTGCCTTCTCCAGCGAGCAGGGTAAACTGGAAAACCCCGAATTGTTCGTCAGGTCGGGGCAGCTCGGTTCAGCGCCGTTCGGAAGCTCGGAGCAGCGCCCTGACTGGATGAGCAGACGGAGGCGGGGGAATCCGGGTCAAGGAAGTCTTGTGTCGTCGATCGGTGAACTTTGCGGGGTCGACGCCTGGTGAACTGTCGCGGTGGAGAGCGGTGCACTGTTGGTGGTAGTCGGGCGAGCTCGAGGCCTGGGGGCGCATCGGACTCATCGACCTGCATAGGTGGGCGAGGCTTCCCCATCACGCTCTTCGTTGGGCGGTTGCTGCGGGGAAGGCGAGAGACAGACGTCGTCCTTGGTCGCTAGCAGGTACACCTCCGAAAATTCATCTCGATCATATCCTCGACGAGCAAACCCTCACAAAACTCGATCGATTGACGACTCGCCGGCGAATATTGTACTGAGATCGAGTTGGTCCATGGATACCTCGGTCGGGTGGCCGTTTTATGCATGAGCGTTTCCATAGAGCAGCCGTACACGCACGTAGACCGAAGCTGATACGTACGCTTTCAGGCTTCACGGGTCTTCCGGTCATGGTAGGAACAGAACGGAGCAAAAAATCATTGGCCTTCTTCGATCGGTTAGGCGTTGGATTGGATGGGCCGGGCTGCTATCGGGAGAGTTGAGCCGTTCTTGAATCGAATTAGGAAACTGCTTTTCTTAGCGATGGACGATGGTACGAAACGTTTTTTCCAGCGATTGAACGACGGACCAAAACAAACGACGGAAACCGTTTTTTCTGACTTACGGGTGGCACAGGTGAGTAATTATTTACAACTTTGGAGGCAATTTCAATGACCTACCGAACCAAAAGGCGGAAGACTTAGCGCTTTTATTATTAGGTAAAGACTAGTTGGGTGGCCCGCACATTTGCGTGGCTAGATTTACGATACATTTTTTCCATCATATCTTGTAATTTTTTATTTGATTGGAAATCGTAAGATATTTGATATGTCATTGGGCCGAGTCTTAAATGTAGTGATGTTTTGTTGAACTAGGAAACATGCCCGTGCGTTTCAACGGGATAAAAAAAATAAACTTAGAATTTACTTGGTATATCATTCGTGGCACAAAACCGAAGTCTTAGTCGTATCGGTAAAATTTTCTTGGTTTATCATTGGTTAGTCTTTTTAGTATTTGTTGTTACCCGATTTTGCCACCAAACCCTCTAAAAAATCAGATCAAATATTTGATATTTTCAAACTCAAAATTATAATTTTCAAAAATTGCACTCTAGCACAAAAATTTGTGTTTGAAGCATTCCACATTTTTTTTAAATCACGGTAAATCATTTACCCATGTTGTCCCTCCGTTCCAAATTACTTGATCCGTATTTAGACAAAGCAAAGTCAAGTAATTTGGAATGCGTTGAATACTTTGTCATTCAAACAAGAGTAGTTTCGAACTCTGCTCGTGCACCTGTATGAGCCGTGTGTTGCGACGGTCTAATATTTTTTTTGCACATGTAATTCTTAGTTTCTAAGCAGTTTAATCAAATTTTATTTGGCCATACAATTTTTCCAAAGTACACTCTCGCCGTGCAATAGGTAGGTAGACCTAATCTGTTGTGAACTTAGCTAATATGCGATGGGCGACGTGAACCCAAACCTAGCTAGCACGTCTGCATTTATATTTATATCGAATGTATCTAGCTAGCTAAGTAGAATTGGAAATCCTATTCGGTTTTAAACAAACGGGCTCGCATGTCATCACAACTTTTTGTCCATCAATTTTTTTCATGAATTCTATTTTTGTATTTTTAAACTTATCCCAAATGATATTGTCAACACTTTGTCTCCGTTTTCGAAATTGTTTCAAATTATTGCAAAAGAAAAATAAAATAAAAGGTTTTAGAGTGAGATAGTGTGAGCAGCCCAGCCGGCCAGGCCTAGGAGAGGCTCGAGGCCCAACCTGATCGAAACCCTATCCTCTCCTTGTACTTTTTCCACCTACACCCCGGCCCCTTCATTTCTTTTTGCGCTCGGGTCCCTCCCCATCTCTCTTGGCCACACAACACCACACCGGGTGTGATCGTTTGTGTTGCACAACCTTTGCCGGCGAGTCCGGTCCAAGGGCGTGCATCGAGAGCGTAGTCGAAGGAGTCGTACACGCGGCACAATCACAGATGCGAAAAGTAAAAAGACACAGAGATATAGGCGGGACTGATCTTTATTATCAATGGTGTGTCTCTCTCAATACAATACATGGGTATATATAGGAGGGAGAGGGGCTAGGGTTGAGGACCAATCTAGAGGGAAAACCCCCACCCCAAGAAAGGGTGGGACCCGCACGTGGTGCGTACGTCGGTTTCCTAACACTCCCCCTTGGTCCGACATCCCGTATTGTCTATGTCTCAAAACTCCGAAAAACCCAGTGGGAAAAATATGGAGAAAGAGCGCATAGCATACGTCTCCTTATGTTGCACGAATTGCCTCATCAAAAACCTCAATGTGAGAAACATCGGGAAAACTCACATAAGGGAAAAAGAGTACAATCCACTCAACATCAGGTTGAGTACTTGATCATCCGGATCAAGATTTTCAGATGGGGGTGTGAAGAATCTCCCCCGGAGTCTGGCATATCTCTAAGTCTCATCATACCGATTCCACGAACACACCTCTCAAAAGATGATGCCGGTAATGATTTAGTGAACATATCAGCGAGATTGTCACACGACTTAGTATGCAAGATCCTTACCTCGTTCGTCTTCTGCAGCTCATGCGCATAGAAAAACTTGGGGTTGATGAGACTACTCTTCACATGCCCTGACTGCACTTGTGCAACACAAGCTACATTATCTTCATAGATAATGGTGGGGGTTTGTACGGTGTTCAGCCCACACGTCTGCTAATGTGGCAAATCATCCGTCGAAGCCATGCACACTCTTGTGATGCTTCTTATAGTGCTATGATTTCAGAGTGGTTCGTTGAAGTCGATAGAAGACTTTGCTCAAACGATTTCCAGGGAACATCAGTTCCACCACAAAGGAAAACATATCCAATCTATGACTTGGAAGTGTGCGGGTCCGACAGGTACCCTCACATCAACATAGCCTACCAATGATAGGTCTTGATTCCTCCTATAAAACAGCCAAAGATATTTGGTCCGTTGCATGTATCGGAAGACGTCTTGATGCCTTTCCAATATCTAGGTAGGCTCAGAACTGTACCTAGCAAGCAAATTGACAGCGAACGCGATGTCCTGCCATGTACAATTCGCGAGGTACATGAGTGCTCCAAGGACACTCAAGTAGGGAATTCCGGTCCCGAATTTCCTCCCCCTCTTCCTTAGGCCTGAACGGGTCCTTATCTTGCTGTAAAGACCTCCCAATTATTGGGGTCTTCGAAGGATATGCCTTATGAAATCCAAATCTCTCTAACACCTTGTGGGTGTAGGCAGACTGGTGCACTAGAATCCCAGCATGGGAATGTTCAAGTTGCAGACCCAGACAGAACTTGGTTTTACCCAAATCCTTCATCTCGAATTCCGACATCAGGTAGGAACTCGCTTCCTCAATATCTCTAGGTGTACCAATTATATTCAAATCGTCACATACACCGAGATTATACAAATCCATCTTCGTTGCTCGTGTAGCCCTTCTATGAAGGAAATCGCTTAAGCGATTATACCACATCCTACCAGACTCTTTAAGTCCGTACAATGACTTCCAAAGAAGAACACTGTATAGACCCCGATTTGCTCTCTTGGTTCGGAATGGGGATACCTTTCGGTACCATCATGTAAAAGTCCAAATCAAGGTTACCATATAGGTAAGCAGTGACAACATCCAACAATTTCATTGTTAAGTCCAGATTTACTGCCATCGAGATCAAGTATCTAAAGGTTATACCAGCCATGACCGGGGAGTAAGTTTCCTCAATATCGACATCTGTCGTTGAGTGAACCCTTGAGCGACGAGCCTTGCTCTGTACCGATCCACCTCATGTGTGAGGTAACTGCCTCCTGCCAATCTTTCCAATCCGACCTTATTTTACAATCAGCGGGATTGTTAGGCCTAGGGTCTGGATCTATGATTGAGGCAATTCTATAGCAAAGTTAATGTCGACAATTGCCATTGCTCGGTTCCTTGACTCTCCCTTATTTATATAATTTATGGCCATTTCGTCATGGGGCGCATCTGGCGCTACCTCTTGCTCCACCGTATTTCCCATTACAGGAGCGAGGTCCTTTAGCTTTTTCGCGCCGATGTGTGTACTCACATCTCCGCTGGATGTTCCCTCAATAGGGACGTTCAAGTCCGGAATCCCGTGCACAGGACTTTCCGTACTTGTGCCAGGTCTCAATTGGCTCCCCTTTTTCTTACTAGGGGCTTTGGTGACTATCTGCGATAAATCTCTCGTATCCTTCTTCCTCAGGCGTCCCCGAGTACTTAGGAGTTGAGAAACCGGATTTCCCGTCCTTTTAGGCCTTTGGACGGGAGCGGGTGTACCATAGTTAACTTCGGTATCTCAACCCTTTCCGGTGCATTGCGCGCAGGCATATGCGATTTTGTCACAGTTTACAAGTCACTAAAGTGATCAGGCAGTTGATTCGCTAATGCATGCAAATCAATTATCGTTTGGACTTGTTTATTTGTCTCGGCAGTGCGTGGGTCATGAGCGTGGATCTCCGTGACTTGGCACGTGATTTCTCGACTTTTATCATCAAGGGGTTGATTATCTCCCCCTAAAGTCGGAAACAGATCCTCGTCAATGCAATCAGCGAAGCGGGCCGTATGACATTCACTTGTCATGGGGTCCAAATACCTGATTATGGACATAGTCGCATAACCAACGTATATCCCCGACTTACGGAGTGGGCCCTTTGCTGATCGCTGGGGTGGTGCTATCGGTACATACACCTGGCAACCGAACCTATAAAGGTGGGAAATTATCGGTGCCGACCCCTGCGCAAGCTGCACATGAGAATGGATGTTGTAGGCCAACGGTCTAAAGTTAATGAGTTTAGCAGCGTGTAACACAGCTTGCCCCAACATCTGGTTGGTGAAATACAACTCTTATGATGGATTTATCCTTCACCTTTAAGGGGGGCGGTCTAATGATTAACTTCCCTGTAGCGTATGCGGAGCACACAAAATCATCAGGATTTGGGAAGTTTTCACTTTAACATTATGACCGTTTGAGTTGTATATTCCTCATCATACTTAGACTGCGTGGCCTAATCTATCATGCCATATGAAAAATAGTTCAGAGCATCGGAAGGTAGTGTACACAGGCAGTGCTACAATTACCGTGTAGCATAGCCATGTGTCCAATGGAGGAAAAATTTCCAAGAACATGTTTACCATTTTCATCGCGCCCGGTGATTAGTAGGCATTCCATACCGTTCATAACACCGGTCTCAGCTGGAGACTATTAGCGTGAAAACCAATGAAACTTAAGGGGGTGCGAATGACTCGGGGTACAACAATGCATCGTTAATGATCAAAGTTGTTCCCATGGGTAGTATCATAGTGGCTCGTCCGGAGCCAACTATATAAGGATCGCAGCCGGCGATTTTCATAACACTACCTCGAGAATTTTATCAGACTCAAAGCACATAATCTCCCTGAAGATGGTATTTGTGTATCGTTTTCCACGAGACATGTTTACTCCATTGGGGTGCCACACGTGTTCTAAGACATTTGCATGTAATTAAAATAATGAAGCGAGGAAGTAGCGACATTACAAAACAAATGCATATATCTGAGAACATAACATGCCATCATATTTAAATAGAGGAATTAATGAACGATAATCAAATGTCATTCAAGCGTCGAAATAATGAATATGGCTTGCTCTTATAGAGCTTACAAACCAAATGTATCTCATATAGCCTAAGGAATCATGATAAGTTAAACAGTGGAAGCTTAGACAGGCATAGAGAACGCGCTGTTCACTTCACACTCAATGTCCAACTGAGTGAATTGCTCCTCACTGAGTATAGGATCATCATCAGTGCCTACACGAGGTGCAAAAGGGAGCACCAAGTGATCGACCTCCATAGAGACACCGACGTCCGTTGAGACCGTAGGGGCTATCTCCGTGGGCGCAACTACAGGTGCAACCATAGGCAGAGGTGGAGGCGACGGGAGGATCTCGGGCGCCACCATGGGTACCGGAGGTACCTCCCCCTGTACTGAGGCGAGGTGCGATTCATGCACCTTCTTACTAGCCTTGTACGTTGCCACAACGTCCTTAGGTGCATGGCACTGGCGTGAGAATTGTTCTGTAGAGCTGCACCAGTAGCATTCCTGGGGCCTCTGCTCCCCCTTGCCTGGCTGATGCTGATGAGCCTGGCGAGGGGGGTGAGGTGCCTTCTTGCCCTTCCTACCTCTCTTCTTCTTGAGAGGCACATGGGCCTCCTGACGGGAACTCGCTCCAAGTGGCTGCGCGAGAGAGTTCTTTCGCAAGAGCTCATCCTACGCCTCCTCCACTTGGAGTATGTCCAGAAGCTCTGCATATTGCGTGCACTTCCCCTGGCGGTAATTCCGCGAGGACTGTACACCATCGGGGTGGAAAGTAGAGAGAATCTTCTCAATCTTCTGAGTGTCGGTGACAGTGACACCACACATCCGAAGAGAGATGCAAATCCGGCGCAAAGCCGAATTATAGTCTCCCACCGTCTTGAAGTCCTGAAACCTCAGACGCATCCACTCAGCCTCTGCCTGCGGGCGAACAGTGTACTTCAGTCGCTCGAAACGCTGTTTAAGAGCATTCCAGAGGTCCAAAGCACTCCGCTCAGCCATGTACTCATTTTTCAGAGTACTGCAGAGGTGGTGACGCAGAAAATGCAGAGCCTGGGCATTCTGAGAAGGGATGACAGCGCTGGTGGCCGCCTGGGTCCCCATGCCAATCGCGTTGGTCAGCTCCCTCGACGTGAGGAAGATCTCAACGTACGATGCCCACGGCAGGCAGTGCAACCCATTTTGGGTTAGCTCGGTGAATTCACGGTTGACGATTCCGGCCATTTACAATTTATGCAAATCATATTAGATTACAGCAGGTAATCCATTGCATAAATGCGATGAAAATACAATTGTTCATTAACATGACGTTCCAATATTTAAAAACATGCTAACAATGATTTCAAAGCGATTAAAAGTAATTAAACAATTAATTCTAGCAATGAAAATATATAATACAAGCATGATAATGACGGAAACATGTTAAGCGCATCACTAACGTGAAACATTGGCCCTAAAATTGACTTTCCAAAGCTATTGTATGCCCAGATAAACAATTTCAGCAAAAACAGACTATTCCAGGGACTTACGGATAAATTATTCAGCAGGAATAAAAATATTCGTAAAATTGGAAAAGTACAGGTGCTAAAATGTAAATTTTGTGCGCAGCCCTGTATAATTAGGCGCAATCAAGGGGAGAATTAAGAGACTGGAAACGGCCGTAATTAAAGCACTTAATACAAAACGTTTCAGCTCAAATTTATTCTCCATCAACGCCATTAATTAAGGCAAAACGGGCCAGCAGGACTCGTGGCGTTCGGCAACGCCTCGGGCGTGTTTGCGTGGCCAGCAGGGCCGTCTGCTCACGGGAGGTGGTGGCGGCCGCCGCAGCGGTGCCGGCGACCAGCGAGGTCGGGCGGCAGTGCGCGCGTGCCAGCTGCACGCACGGGCGCAGCGAGCTCGGCTCGCGGCCGGCGGCCATGCGCGGTATCACGCGGAGCTCGGCCAGCAGGTCCACGAGCATGGCGCGCGCCGACGAGCGCGTGTATGCGACGACGCGCACATCTCAGACGGCACGGCCAGCTGGGCCGACGAGCGCGCAGGACGCCGACGACGTCCATGACGCCGGCGACGAACGCGGACGGCCAGCAAATCTGGACCTTCTCGCGCGGAAGAGCAACGGCGGCGCCACGTAGTGCGAGTCTCGGTGTGTTGCGTGGCGGCTTGCCGACCTATGCAACACACGGCGAACGGCTCTACGGCAGTCAGCCGACGACGTCTTTTACACCGACACAAAAAAACACTTCGGATGTCAATTTTCATCGTCCGTTCATCTGGAATCGAGACGGCGCGTCGCACATCAGGATCACTTCCGTACCGACTCCCTACGGTGGCGTCATCAAATCCCCCATAAATCCAAGAGTATCGACATTGGTCGGCGACGTATTCGTCAGCTCGACTCTCGGGAGGGAAATCGACACCGTAGGTAATATAAAACGTATTGCAAGAACGGAAAAATAAATAGATGCAAAACCGTTGTTGCGATCGGATCTGGATTATACCTCTGCGATGAACGACGAGAGCCTGCTTGATGAAGGCTCGATGCAGATCAGTTGGCGGAGCAGTTCGTGCTGATAACGTGTTGCACAACCTTTGCCGGCGAGTCCGGTCCAAGGGCGTGCATCGAGAGCGTAGTCGAAGGAGTCGTACACGCGGCACAATCACAGATGCGAAAAGTAAAAAGACACAGAGATATAGGCGGGACTGATCTTTATTATCAATGGTGTGTCTCTCTCAATACAATACAATACACGGGTATATATAGGAGGGAGAGGGGATAGGGTTGAAGACCAATCTAGAGGGAAAACCCCCACTCCCAAGAAAGGGTGGGACCCACACGTGGTGCGTACGTCGGTTTCCTAACAGTTTGAAACAAATTCTGATAAATCGATGAAAAAGTATATAAGAGTAAAACGTATGGATTTGCTCCTCAGTCTTGTCATTGGACCAAAACCTGAATGCCTTTTTCGGGAGCACAACCAAAAACTGAATGTAACCATTGTATGTTGGAGGAGCCGGTTATGTGGTACAGAGGATAGCAGCAACAGGGCTAACGTCGGGCAGCTCCACCGTGGCCGAATCGGCCGCAAAGCAGATCAGTAGCCTTGGGCTAACTTTTCTTTTGTTACCCATCTCGATAATCTGAATGATGCGTGCAACACATGGGCATGTCGGTTAGAGACTCCGTCATTGCTTGGCGAACAAATCCTCAAGGATTCTTTTCTGCAGATCTTGCTTCTTTGAACCCCATGGTCTGATCCCCATCTCACTAATCTGCACCCGATGCGTCAGTTACTTCACGAAGTCCTGAATCACAAAGCAGGGCACACGGGGTGCTACGCGGGTGAGGCCAGCGACGCCAAGCTCTGCCCGGCGCCCAGATGAGCGGATTCCGCGTCTTCTACTCCAACTGTGCAAGGCGGAGGAGGGCGAAAGCGCCAGGCGGAGCTTAGCGTCGAGATGCCTCTTCTCCTTTTCCTGATCGAGGCCACCAAGGACCGCGCGTGACGCCGCCCTTCAGCCGCAACTCCTGCTCGAGTCGCCGCCGTCGGCAGAAACATCTCCACCTCGAGATACTTCTTGCTCCCGTGACGACCAATGACCTCGCTTCCCTCCTCGCCTCGCCTCCGGCTAGCAAGCTTCTGCAGCGCCTGACTGCCCTATCTCCAGCACCTTGGGAGCCCTGCTGCTGCTCCCCATCTCTGGTTTGCCACCGCAATTCGCCGTGGGAGGTCCGTTTAGAGGACTCATCGGGGAGTGCGGCCGCGGCGGAATCCAGTCCGTCGTCGAGCAGGAGAACGGGGACGACATCGAGTGGCAGGAGAGGTCGGGTGGTTGGGGGGCGTGGGGATTCGTTTAAAGAGAAGCCAACAGAACAAACCGAACCGGTACCTGTGGCAATTTGATGTATTATGTGGCTTGGTGGGAGGGCGAAATCGGAAATAAAAATGACGTACGAGAAGAAGGCTTAATGTTTTTATTATTAGGTATAGATTTTATTTTATTTTTTTGTGTTTTTATGATGGGGCGTGCATCCATGATTTACTACTTTGCTTTTCTAAAAAAATATGTAGTATGTAATGGGGAGAAAAGGGGGCAGCTTTATGAGCACAGCGGCGGCCGCGACGAGTTCCTACTGAGATTAGGAATTTAGGAGGAAGACACGAGATACCGCTTGTGGTTTGACAATTTTTTTCATGACTAGTTGCTTTGCACGTGCAACACACGTCTCCAAAATATAACACAACATACTTTCTTTTGAATGGCGTTCCTCTTTTACTGAGTTACTTTTTATGTAGTTTAATATGTTATATACAATTCTGACAATTCAAATGCACACATGAGTTGACCAAAATGAAGCATAGCAATGTGAAATGTGAAGACAACTTTTAGAAAAAATGATACTCCCTCCAATCCGTTAAATGTGTCGTGGAAAACCAGCGTACAACGTTCAAATCTGTAGTTATGTCAGCGACACTTTTAATGAACCAGATGGAGTATAAAATATGGTTATACACTTTTTTTTACCTACTTAGGTGCATTTTCTCTTGAAAGAGAAATAACGTGGCTACAAAACACTACTCTGAATTAACTAAAGGGAATAACTTCTATATACAAAAGGAACAAGACTTGTTACAAACCCGGAGGACCCTGAAAGATTCAGTGACAACATGTGCAGGGGTCTGATTTACATGGCTGCTAGTGCCATAATATTGACAATAGGCGAAGTAAGCCATGGCACTTAGTGTCCTTCTACGTTCTATGGGACCATACAATCTGTCTCTCTGGTGTTTCTCATCCATCCTTACCACCTTCATGACGGATGCCGAAGAGTCGTTAGATGACAACATTTTCCTTCTGGACGTTGACTCTTCTGAGGGTTGATGTGAAGCAAGTGGTTTCCTCTAGAAATAGGAGATTACAGATAAGAACCAAGAATACCCCACCATACTTTACCAAAATAAAACTTGTACAACTTTCACCCTTTTGGGGAAGCAATATCAAATAACCGGGTGGAGCCATTCCATCCTCCGGGGCACAAACCAGATAGGATGTTCACACTTATGTTGTTTCATAAAATTGAACTTTTCGAATGTTGCTGAACTTGTCATATTATGGTCCTCAAATTTAGTATGCTACAAAAATGAGGAAAGGCAGAGATGTAGAAGCTGCTAACCTTGCCTGTAAAGACTCACAATGATCATGAAGTTGCCGGGTTCACAAAAGTAAACCTGAAAAATTACAATTCAATACATTTGTTTGAGAAAAAATACTAATATAATGAGCCTCTGTTGGATCACAATACTGAAAACTGTGAGAAAGTGATTGCAATGGTGAATGGTGACCATTAAGATGTCACCTGAAGGTGGAAATCAACCACGACGCGCTGTCATTCACCAAGTAGGATTCCCGTATTGCCCCTTTACAAGAGGAACTCCCTCCACGTTGTGTTCTTTCCTGCACTTTTTCGCGACTGATCAACCACCAAACTATCAACACATCTAGTCTTCTCCCCTATGAATTAATTTTCTGTACACAACTGCAGCAAGAGATGAACTGCATGTGGATTGTGGAGGATGTATGAGTAGTCGCCTGTCCGGCTGGGAGTAACCTGGTCCGGCGGCACGTCAAGCCGGAAGTTGGCATGCCACGGTGAGGTTTGTTGGCCTGACGGCAGGTCATTTAAACGTTGTCAGATTAGTAGACTTCTCCACTGCAGTTGTTGATCCTCTTTCAGCTCCCTAGTTGATTTTAATTTTCAGCATGCCATCCCCAATCTATCCAACTTTATGTCCAATCTCAGACCAGAAATCTACAAGAATTCAGTAAGTATAACCACTATAATTCATCACCTGAAGGCCTCGGATATGATATAGTCGTGGAGGCAGACATGGTTACACGAATGGCAGCAGCTGTACATCCATGTCCGGACAAATTCAGGCAACAAGCCGGTACACACATTTCGGCAAGCAGCTACAGGACGCATCTGAGGCGGCCACAACCACCAACTCGCGATCTCCCCAAAGCTCGCCTTGGCTGTGCGTGTCGAGCACTCGAGCAGGCTCCCACAGCCCGCCTGAGGACCATATCATCAGTTGTGGGCAGCATGGGTAGTAGTGCCACGGCCGGTGGTCGCCGGCTCCTCCGCGTCCAGGCACCCAACCATCATAGACACCCTCGTTCTATGATTGGCTTGAGGGCAGCGAGTGGTGGCGTAGGGGGGAGGTTATTGGTGAGGGGACGGGGATGTGATTTAGACCACTCAGACTACCCATAGTGGGAGTAACTTCACTAGTAACATAGATGCCACCTAAGCAAAAAATACTACGTGACATGTAATTAATGAGGAGAGATACAAATAGAGTAACTTAGCTAGTTACTTGTAACACTAGTAACATCACACTTTTCAAGAGAAAATGAGTCTATAGAGTAATAAATAAGACAATATATGACACCACATCTATGTTACTTTGCACTATGAGGATAGTAACATAGTCTAGTAATATGTGTATGTTACTACTTGAAGTTACTACCCACTATGGCTAGTCTCATAGTGAGAGTAACTTCACTAGTAACATAGATGCCACCTAAGCAAAAAAATCCTACGTGGCATGTAATTAATGAGAAGAGATACAAATAGAGTAACTTAGCTAGTTACTTGTAACACTAGTAACATCACACTTTTCAAGAGAAAATGAGTCTATAGAGTAATAAATGAGACAATCTATGACACCACATCTATGTTACTTTGCACTATAAGGGTAGTAACATAGTCTAGTAATATGTGTATGTTACTACTTGAAGTTACTTCCCACTATGGCTAGTCTTAGGACGTCCGCCGCAGCGGCCGAATTCGACGATGCCACCGGGGACCAACCCCCGGCGCTTGCTGCCGCTCTTTGACGACGGCGCGGAAAAAATGTGTAGGCCCCGCTTGGATGCCGGGTAATCGGGCCGGAATTGGCCAGGAATATTTCACGGACCTCTGACCCTCCGTAAATTAACGATACCATCTGGGCGTATTTCTCGGAGCGTAAATCTAAACGCCAAGCCAAGCGGGGCCGTAGGAGGAATGGGCGGAAGAAAGGTCGAGAGGAGAGAGATCCTCTGGATCGAGCAATCCTGGGGAGGATCGTGCGGAAGTGAGGGATTGGAGATGAGGGATATGATTCCCGCTAATTTAGACGTTTTTGACCGAAGGAGCGTAACGTTTCCTCCTCGGCAGAGTTTTCGTCTGCCGTGTAAAATGCTAAGCGTACGCATCGGTAGTTAATTTTTTCCGGTGACGGCTAGATCTATTGATCTGGATTCGATCCTAAGGCTGTGATTCGCTAGTTTTGTTTTGTGTACGTTAGTGGGGTGGCTTTAGGGAGATCAAGTTCGCTTGTTTAATAGTAGTATAGATAAAATATTTAGGTTTCAGAAAAATAATAACATGTATTTCTTTTGCAGTGGTTTTCCAATAACAATATTTATCTTACTTCAACGGATTTTGAAATAAAAGACCATCTTATTTCAAAGTTTTTCCAGTAAGAACATTTATTTCATTTGAATGACTTTTAATAATAAAAAATCTAAAATAAAACATCTTTAATATCTTATTTGAACGGTTTTAGTAAGAATATTTATTTTATTTGAGCAGGATTATCTTATTTGAAGTTTGAACGATATTTAGTATGAACATTTATGTTATCTGATTGATTTTAGCAAAAAAAATGTTTATCTTAGTTGAAGAAAATCAATAAAAAATTATCTTGTTTAAAAGATTATGTAGTAAGAATATTTATCTTTATTTTTAAGAAACATATGGATTTTTTCCACAACAAATAAAACAGAAAAATAAGAAGGGAAAAGAAAAAAGAAAGTAGAAGAAAAAAATGAGGAAACGGAAAAAATGTAACAGAAAATAAGCGTACATAAAATAGAAGAAAAAAATAAAAAGTATAAAGGAAACAAAAAAGAATAAACGTAAAAAGTAAAAAAGATAGAAAAAAGTGAAAAAGGTCTGGAATAAACCTACTAGACCAGCCCACTGAGTCCGGAAAATAGGTTTTGCCCCGAAAGACCTGCGCGAGGAGAGTGGTGGGCATGGCCCATTAACGATGGCGATACCAACTGAAGAGGAGCAGAACAACGTGCGGGCGAACTGGTGACCTCAAAAGATGACAAAAACGATCCAGTGGTGATCACGAGGATGTCATATGACCTGTCATGGTAGTGACGACGTATGCAAGGAGTAGACCGAGTCATAGTCGACGATGAAGAAGTAAATACTCGAGAGAAGGAGGATTTAAAGGGATAGTCGAGCCAGTGAGCAGAACGGGTTGTGAGGCGACATGGGAGCGGCGTTGGCTACGGGTGGCAGGGCGGCTGCTTGTGGGGGCTAGGATGCCAAAAAAAAGCTACGGTCGCGGCCGCGATTTTCTTCGAGCGTCAGAAGGGTGGTCAATATCTCAGATTCTTTGCTTTATGGTACACAAGGAGGTGAGATTAGGTTCCCTTTTTCTTTTTTTGCATTTCTTATTCCGCTATGCTGAATATTTTGATTTCTTGCTTATCTTACTTTCCTACTTGTTCTAAATAATGCGCGTGGTACAAAGTTTGTGGTACGGAACTTCTTTGAGTCATTGTATTGTGGCGAGTATGGAGGACTTAGCCCATTGCCGATTTCTTCAGGCTTTCCTCGCGCAGTGGACGCTAAGAGTGTTGTATAGGAGGACCCCTTTTTTTGCTACCCCGCCCTTCTCGACGGGGGATGCTACGGTTGCACTGACGAGTATGGTGGGCTCGACACATCATCTATTTCTTCGGGCAACCGCAATGGACATAATTTTGGTGTAAGATTAGAATCTAGTGAAACCAGGGGTCTAGATTCTTTGGTAAATACACTAGGAAAAGCAGGTGGATTTTAGAATCTGCTAAGAAAGAATACCCCTTTGGTTAGCTTTTATTTTTTAAAGCAAAAGCAGGTTGAGTAAGTAGAACCAAACGCACACTAAGAGTATAGGCGCTGACGCTAAACCATTAATCTCCTCATATCTTAACTTGTGGATATGGAGTTCTATCTCTGTATTTTATGCTGGCATCTTAGCATCCATCGATGTTGTATTCGGACCTTTTGGCTATATTAATTTAAAGTTGTGTTCTATGAGCCTTTGGTCTACAAAAACAGAAAAGTTGACCAAATTATTTTTGATCGGTAGGCAGAATTATATTTGTACACGTCAGTTCTCTTCAGTTCAATAATTAGGCAGCGCTCCTATGGTTTCTCCAAACTAAATACAGTATAGATAAGACCAACGTGACCTGAGGCAGGCGTGATAACTGAAAGCAACATCTAAACACTTAATGGCACGTCTCTGTAGAAGTTTTTGTAGGCTGAAACTATGGAGACGATGCAATCACCGGAAGAAATGAATAAGAGAAAATGTTCAGGATTCAAGATCTTGGCAGCATCCTTGGTTGCAGAGAAAAACATATTTAAACAAGAAATGATGTCTTCTGGAAAGATTTGGCATTTAAGCAAACAAGAGTTCAAAGGAAATTATCAAACTGTAACCAACTAGAAAATAAATAACAGATGGTCAGTTTGCAGTCTACAATGTGCATAGTAACCATAAATTGTCTTAAACATGCCAGAAATTCAGTTTTCATGGGAGTTATATAAGCACTACAAATAATACACTAGGGATTCAGGGTTTACATTGGATAAGCTTGACAGCAACTGCATATTTAGGGCCCAAAATATGAATAACTTGAAGTTTGACAGATGATAACAGAAGAATAAAATTAATTAGGTTCTTCTGACCGTGTTGCGGTTGCTTGATTGTCCTCGATTGATCTATTCCCAGTGTTGCATTGTTCCTCTGTCTCCTCCGGAACAGCTTCTAGGCAGTCTGATGTTACGAAAAAAGGAAGGCCACACTCCAATCTGTTGTCTCGTATTCAAGTTGTTGTCTTGTCCTCAAATGGCGTGATATATCTGTAGCTGCGTGAGATCTTAGCATCTAATGCTACAGCAGTCAACAACACCCCTTGGTATTTTCCGCATAGTGGCATGCCCTTCATGCCATAGCACAGCGCGACAATGATGGAGGGCCTGTGAGCACTGATCAAACGCCCAAAACACACGGTGCATGCATGCGTTTCCTCCGCAAACTCCTCCGTGCCCTCTTTGCTTCTGTGTCCACCCACCGTTTCCTCCTCTTCTTCCTGGCTTCCTGCAGCTCCCGCGCGCAATTCCTCGGACCATTACGCGGCGTCCCTTCCTCTGCTCCATCCACGCTTTCCTCATCTCCGTCTCTCAGGTAACCGACGTCCCGCTGTTCCCCTTGATCTTCAAACCATATGCTAATGTAGTGTAATTACCGGGGTTTGTTAGTGTGGTCTTGTGATTTTTTTGCCTATTAACCATGAAGCTCTTTTGTCAGTTTCTTTCTATTTTTCTTCTCAATGCATTATCTTGCAATTGTTCTTCATGTTCTCTACTTTTACTTCGTCGGAATCTGATACATTAACTTACTATATGTACTGTAGCATGGCATCCTCGGATAGCCCAAAAGTGACAAAAAATAAAGCTGACAAAGACCAAGATAATGATGACGGAGGATTCTTTGACAAGGTTAAGGATTTCATCCAAGACATTGGTGAAAAGATTGAAGAAGTAGTCGGCTTTGGAAAGCCTACCGCTGACGTTACTGATATCCACATACCTCAGATCAGTGTTGAGAAGGTAGAGTTAATCGCTGATGTCCTGATCGCAAACCCAAACCCTGTGCCAATCCCTCTTGTCGACATCGAATACCTGATTGAAAGTGAAGGGAGGAAGCTCGTGTCCGGGACAATCCCGGATGCTGGAACTATCCATGCCCACCGTTCAGAGACTGTCAAAATCCCTGTGATGCTCATTTATGAAGACATCAAGAGCACATACGGAGACATCAAGTCCGGAAGCATCATCCCATATACGGTCAAAGTTGTTCTCCACGTCGACGTCCCAGTCATAGGCAGGATCTCAGTACCTCTTGAGAAGACTGGTGAGATCCCGGTGCCTTATAAACCAGACGTTGACATCAGCAAGATAAAGTTTGAGAAGTTTTCCTTTGAGGAGGCAACGGCGACCCTACATCTGAATCTCGATAACAAGAATGATTTTGACTTGGGGCTGAATTCCATGGATTACGAGGTGTGGCTTTCCAATGTGAGCATTGCGTCTGCTGAGATGAAGGAGTCCACGAACATCAAGAAGCAAGAAGTAACCACCATGAACTTGCCAATCAGCTTCAGGCCTAAGGATTTTGGATCTGCTATGTGGGATATGATAAGGGGAAAGGGCACTGGTTACACCATAAAGGGCCATATCGATGTGAACACGCCCTTTGGACACATGAAGATACCTATAAGCAGAGAGGGTGGAACTACTCGCCTGAAGAAGGGAGATGACAATGATGAGGTATATGTTTTTTCCTATATTGTTTCATCAAGATGTATAACATCAAACATTTCCATTAGTCTTGCATCATACTTTGCCTCCACAAATACTTGCACATCATTAGAAATCCTTATATATTTTTAAAAACCTAGAGCAGCTCCATGACCACGAACTACACTAGCATTTAGTTTTTCTTTAAGCAATGATATATATTATATCTAGAGTTGTACACTGTGGGACTATGATTTTATTGACAAAATGGCTTCATTGCCTCAACACAAGCTTGACCACCAACTATAAACTCTGAAAACACTGTAAAGCAAGTTACATTTTTCATTTCAAGTATACTCAAACCTATGCAAATAATGTGAATGTAGAACCACAAATCAATGAAGATCACAAGGTAGAGACTAATCAACCTTCATTCTCAAAGAAAAAAACTCAAACCTGACATTCTGATCCTATTGAAATAGAGTTGCTTATGTTATTTAGTGTAGTCTTATGGATGCTCCGTGTGCAAAGAAAACAATCACCTGTATCTTATTCTTTGCTATTTTCTGTAGGACTAAACGCAAGAGGAATAGACTTTTTTTTGGAGCAGAGTTGATGTTTAAAAGTTTTATAAAGGAGGCGCCCTCTGACTCCTGAGCACATAGTATGCTAATCAAGTTCTTATTTGCACTGCTCCTAACTAGTGAAAAAAGTGTTATATACATGGTCGTACAACTTTGCTCCTGATCTTGGCATTTTGTCTATCTTTGCGATTGCAACTTTTGTTGACATCATTTGATTAAAATTTGGTATCAAGAACAGCTAATCAAGATGTTCAATTACGCAAGGTCATTCTGTATGGAGTTTTGTCTACTCTAGCTTGTGCCATGTTGATGTTCTTACATGATTTTCCGCACGCGCTTGCTCATGTAGATTCTGCTATAAAAAGAAGCCACCAAGGGCTAGTCCTGGTTGGTCCCATTTTTTTAAATCTAGTTCCAGAACGTTTGCTGAGTCATACCTTTCACATGGCTGGCCTTCCGAAACGGAAGCGTTAGCTGATGTACTATCAGGCCCTGTTCAGTGCAGGCGCTACCACCCTAGGATCAAAATTGCGATCGATGGATTTGCAAGGGCGGCATTGGATCCATTTTGTGTCCTGCAAAACGCGGGAACAGCATTTTTGCAGGTAAAGACGAGCATAAGACATGTATCTTAGGAACAATTGTTTAGTTACAGAGAGAAAGAGAATAAAAAAGTTACCGGACTCGGAAACCGTAACAGCCTGGAACCTCTTTATTCTTGATGTCCACAAAAACACCAGAGTTTTACACGCTTTTTTCTCAAGTAACCTAGGTGCAAAGTTGTGTGAATCATAAAATGTACCGAACTCCCACTCGAGATCCTTGTGTCTTGCTCTCCATGCCTCAGAGGGACTCCAGGATTTGCCGGTATCAAAAACACGGTTCTAGAGAACAGGATATACTCCATGTACCACTCCGGTTTGAAGTCGTCAAACAAGTCGATGGTGCGTTGTTGAAGAACCCTTGGGCAGCGATGCAGTCACATTCTTATGTCCCTCACTGAACCTGAAACAAACATTTGTATGACATGCAGATAATGTTGCGCTTCAGCATTGGAATTTATGTCACCCCCTCGGAGGATTTTGTTGATGGATTGCGAGTCATGGATTGCAGATGCCAAAAACCCGCGTCCTCGCTTTTGCGGACAAGGCGTCTTGAGCATCATCATTAGTTTCTTGTCACCAAAATTATGTAGTACAAGTTAGCAGAGTGAGAGGATCACCACCGGATCACACAATCGTTTATGTTACCGTGAAATATTTTTCACCAACAATATTGAATTCCACAACTTTTCACATCACTTGAAAAATAGACAAAAACAACCGAGCATTCATCATGAAAAACAATATGGAGGAGAACCTACAAGTTTCTTCAAACGTGCCGGAAATACATTTGATTTAACTTTATCAAAAACTAAATTTGATTTTACAAGAATATTCTCCCATCGTCAAACTATGGTACCACATCCACTAATCTGACTATCCTTTCACCTTTAACCGATCGATACCTGCCTAATACCAAGCAGAACAAAGTATCTGCTCATCATGAACCATTCTGCATAGGAAGCAGATCGTCCATGCAAGGAGTGTAGATAAACGACTCAAGTATAGGTCGTGAACGACGATTCCACTTGACTAGGTATTCTGGGTAAGGTGAGCCCAAATACTGTAACTTGGAGCTGTCCAAGTAGTAAGCAAAGCCTTGATAACGGTTGCCGAGGAAAGCAATTTCTTTGTAAGGATGGTACCCCAGAAAGTCCAAGGCATAATCTTTGTAATCCTTGTTAAACTCTCCTTCTGCATCAACGCCGCTATCATCACTAGAATCCCATTCATAGTCTCCTGTTTCCCCCGACTCTTCCTCACGAGAATCTAAGATCCAACAATTTTCAGTATTTTCTCCTCTGAAGCATCGGTTGTAGTATGGCTTCAACTTAGGCTCAAGGTCGATTTGATGCTGTAGTTCCCACTGTGGGGTTCGACATGATTCTGATGCGGTGTGCAATACCCACACATGAAGTTTGTAGTATCCATGGATAGCAGTGTAATAGACATCATGCTTGGATTTCCCAAGATATCCGCGCGTGCTAAGGTTTCTCTTGAACCCTGCTGCTGTATCTACTGTTGGGGTTTTGATCACCAGATACTTCGGATCTTGCAGTGACAACCTGCATATATTTATATGATATGACACAAAAGAATGGTTGAGCAACAAGTAGGAACAAGACAAATAATCAACAAGAGTACTTCATCGATCATATATACTAGCATGGTCCGTACCTCATGATGAAACCAGTATCGCAATGAACGTAAAAGGATTCCTGCCAGTACACGGCGTGGCGCCGGAGCGTCATGCGGCTGCTTAGTGGCGACGATCCATCTGACCACACATCTGATACTGTAACCGCCGCATCGTCTTCACGGATGAACTGTCTATCCTCCCACTGGCCGGTCCATAGTTGCCAGAAATCAGGGTCGTCCGGGACGAGGAACGGGGTCGAGGGTCGACGCTGCCAGGAACAAGGTTCCACAAGGGGTATACATCTTTGGTACGCCAATTTGGGTCGAGGGTTGGGATCCACGCCATTTTGGGTCGATGATCCTGGTTCGATAAGACGTGTCATGGTGATATAACATTTTTGTAGAGAATTTTTTCCGTGAATAATGTGAGATGGAGGCAAATATCCCGCCATTTTTGGGGGGAAATATTATGATTTCATGACTTTCTTTCCAGATTTTAAGTGGAGAGAGAATCCCGCCAGAATTACTATTTGTGCTGATTTTTTCCCTTTAATTACGGTGTCCATATGTCAGCCGAGAGCACTACTAGGCTACTACCACGTTGACTACTTCTTCCCTCACGAACCACAACTGCACAAACTCCTCTACTCTGTTTCTTCCCCACGAAAACAAATCAATCTCACCTGTTCAAGTAATCCACTCGACCACTCCAGTCCACCTGTGTCTCCGGCGGTCTGGCGGCCTCCTTGGTTGATTAGCTAGGTGGAGACTAAGCTGCGACGGTGGCGACGGATGAATGGAGCAGGGGCAGGGCAGGCCGCAGTGCCGTGGCGGCGGCGTTCTGGTCGGCCGCGGCGGACTGCTGAGACTAGAATACGGGATGCCTGGTATGTACTCCGCTTGAAATCTTAGGTACTCAGATGGGAACTTGGGGTCAGTAGGCAAGGAATGGGAACGTGACCCGGCCATGACCCACGGCGACCCGCCATCGTTCCCGACCCTCGATCTGGGTCGATCGACCCCGGTCGAGGAACGCGGCATCGACCCCGTTTCTGGCTACTATGGGCCGGTCCTGGACGAGAACACTTGCACTGGATACATGGACGGTGGCCATTCCGTTGAACCCAAGGTGTCGCACTCGTGCTCATAATCTGCTACTGAGAACTGTGAGTCGCAAGGTCCAAGATGGGGTGGCTTTGGCTCCTTAGGCACCTCCGAGAAGAAGAGCACGTGGTAGTGCAGCGACACGGTCGGGTCGAACATGAGGTACATACGACGGCGGTAGAAAGGCCAGCGGAGATAGGCAGGTGTTAGGCGCGGCGGGGTTGGCAGCGTCGCCCACCGCCACGTCGCAGGGTTGCAGACGTACATGGCCGTCCTGGTCTCGTAGAGTAGGAGGCCATTGCGGCTGTCCAGGACGCTTCGGTACTTGGTCATCTGGCCAGGCACGAAGCTTAGCCTGCCGTCAATCGACGGGCGCACGGTGTGGGAGAAGAAGCCGTGGCTTCGCCCCAGGGGCTCGTGATGCGCGTTAGGCACGTAGTTAACGAAGATGCCGCACAGAGAGCGCGGCACGAGGTGCGCAACCGCAAGCAGCAGACCGCCGGCATCGACGATGGTCCGCCAGTGCGTGCAGACGCTGCGGCACGCCGCGATGCTCCGTGGCGGGAGGCGGCGGAGGATTTCCGCGAGCAACTCGCCGGGGAGATCGTCCATAGATGGATGGCTACCGGCCGGCCGGCAGTCGCGTTTTGTGGTTTCTCTGGCGGCGGCGGCGTAGGTCGTATAAGATACGCTTTCACAGATTAACCTGGAAAGCCCTTCATCTAATTTTTTACTATGGTTTTTTTGTAGCGTGCCCCCTCGCCACATCAGGTCTGGCAGCAGCATTAAAGCGAAGCCTACGCGAGGGAGGGCTCCCGGAGGTCGCGCAACGGCTCTCGGCGGCGACTGAAACCAAGCCGGACGCCAGATCCAACTAGCCTCGTTGCCATCACGGCTCGCCCGTTGCAAGTTATGCGCATCAGGCGAAACGAGGTGAGGCAATAGTATCCTCCATCTCTATATCCTCCGCTCTCCATCAGCGTCGAAGTGAGTCAGGCATTCTTCCTTATGAAGTGAATTAAGCTAATTCTCAGTCAGCTGACCTCAGCCACGTTCGCATGCGCGCGAGCTGCTCTAACTGGTTTAATTCGAATCAGCCCACCGGCCAGTCGGGTCAATACGCCCGCTCTACTCGTACGCTAGCTCTAGTGGTAGAGAAATATGTGTCTACGTGTCCACCGTGTGTCCATTTTCTGTTTTTTCTCGAGTATGGAGATAAAAATATACACGAAATATATGCAAGTCGACGAGTAGGTTCCATTTCCGTGATCGGTTTCGAGTTTCGTCGATTCTAACTTCCTAATTTTGAACTAAAGTTTGCACCATGTTTAGATGAATTTTGTCCAATTTATCACACTCAGTTGACTGTTTAAAATTTCCTTTCGCGAGTAGACCAATCTTGACATTTCCCACGACTTTCACATAGTAACGTTTTCATTTCGGCGGACTCGTACGCGCATAAATCAGTCGATTGCTGCAGGTGTACACGATTTAAATTGATTGCTGACATATTGGCATTTTTTTTGTCATGACAGGCCTGCAGACAACTTTTCGGCCTAACCTAGGACGAAAGGCTGATATCGGTTTGGCACAAAACGAAAGGTTTATTTCAGTTTGGGCTAAACCGACGACGCAATATTCTTAGAAAAATTTGTTTTCGTGCAATATTAGTAGTGAAATTTCTATAAAAAATAAAAATTGTATAACTGAAACCCAGTTAAAACCACGCTTACAAGTGAAAAAAATGACAGTTACAACCCTATTTCTAAATGAAAGGATGGCCCAGTTGCAACTAGAAAAATGACTCAATTGTAACAAAACTTGTAACTGGAAACAAAATATCTCAGTTATAACCGCACTTGCAACCAGAAAAAATATACCGGTTATAACTCGACTTGCAATTGGGAAAAAATAAATCATTTACAACCACACTTGCAACTGGAAAAAATATCTCAGTTACAACTCCACTTGCAACTAGCAAAAAAAAATATCAGTTGCAACCACACTTGCAAGTGAAAAATATATCCCAGTTGCAACCACACTTTCAAGTGAAAAATATATCTCATTTCAACTCTATTTGCAACTGGAAAATAAACATCTCAGTTGCAACCGCACTGGTAGTTGGAAAAAACATTTCAGTGACAATTCCACATGCAACTGGAAAAAATATCTCACTTATACCTACAAAAACAATATCTCAGTTGCAACCGCACTTGCAAGTGGAAAAAAATTCAGTAACAACTCCACTTGCAACCGGCTTACAGACTCGAGAAAATATTAGTTGCAAATGTGGCTCAACAAAATCTCAGTTGCAACTGGCTTACAAACTCGAGAAAATCTCAGTTGCAATTGCAGTTACAACTGGCTTCTAGACAAAAAAAAGCAAATAAAAATTAATTAAACAATAATTAAAAAAATTAAACATAAAAACAAAAAAGAATAGATCTTACTTAAAACTTTTTCTAAATTTGGGAAATCTCAATTGCAAGTGCAGTTGCAATTGGCACAAAAATCCCAATTGCAAGTGCAGTTGCAACTGGCTTCCAGACAAAAAAGCAAAACAGAAGCAATTAAAACAATAATATTAAAAGACGACATAAAAAAAGAATAGATCTCAGTTAAAACTGGCTTCCAGACTCGACAAAATTTAGTTGTAGGTGGAGTTGCAACTGTCTCAAAAAAAATCTCTGTTGCAAGTGCAGTTGCAACTGGCTTCCAGATTCGAGAAAATCTCAGTTGCAAGTGTATTTGTAACTGGCTTACATACTCGAGAAAGTTTCAGTTGCAAATGAAGTTGTAATTAGCTTACATACTCAGAGAAAAATCTCAGTAGTAAGTGCTGTTGCAACTGGCGTACACACCCGAGAAAATTTCATTTGCAAGTGAAGTTGCAACAAGCTTATAGACTCGAGAAAATATCAGTTGCAAGTGAAGTTGCAACTGGCTTACAGACTCGAGAAAATCACAGTTGCAAGTGCAGTTGCAACTAGCTCAAAAAAATCCTATTTTTTTTAGGCAGTTACAACTGGCAAAAAAAGAAAACAGATAAATAAAAATAATAATATAATAAACTAAACATAGAAACACAATAAAAAAACTCTGTTGCAGCTGTCTTCCAGACTCGTCATTAAAAAAATCTCACTTCCAACTCGCCCAAAAAAATCGCAATTGCAAGGTAGTTGCAACTGTTTTCCACACCAAAAAACAACAAAATAATAGTCAAAACAACAATAAAATAAAATAAACATAAAAATAAAAAGAATATATCTCAGTTGAAACTGGCTTCCAGAATCGACAAATCTCATTTGCAAGTGCAGTTGCAACTGGTTTCGAAATTAGACAAAATCTCAAGTGGAATTCAATTCTTCCATCACGCTAACTCTAGTATTGTTAACATATAGGAGACTACAAACACATGTTCCAGTAGAGAACTTGATCGTCCCATGGCTAGTTGAAACCATGAAAGTAGATATTTTGGAATATACTAAAAACGGAAAAAAAATTAAAGCTATAAATATAATAAAGTAAACGTATAAATATAAATATAAAAACAAAAAAATAGCAAAATCGACGAATAATAATAGTTTCATTTTTTCTATCATCTCAGTTGCAACACGACTTGCAACTGGACAACCTAATCTGCAATTGAATTTTTTTCAGTTGCAACCTGATTTGGAACTAGAAAAGAAACTCAGTTGCAATCTGACTTGAAACTAAAAAAAAACTTTGTTGCAATTTGACTTGCAATTGTAAAATTCTCAGTTGCAACCCGATTTGTAACTGGAAAATAACTCAACTGTGACCCGACTCTCAACTCGGCAACGTAGCTTGCAACCAATTTTTTTTTATTGTAACATAACTTGCAACTTGAAAAGAAACTCAGTTGCAATCCGATTTGAAACTGAAAAAAGTCTCAGTTTCAATCTGACTTGCAACTAGACAATTCTCAGTTGCAACCTAACTTGCAACTGAAAAAACTCAGTTCAACCCGATTTGCACCTAAAAAATCTCACTTTTGATCCCACTCGCCAGTTAGAAATTAATATCACTCTCAAGCTAACTTACAACTGAAAAAAATCTTAGTGGCAATCCAACTTGTAACCGACAAAACGAAAACATGGTAAATTCCTGGAAGTACACACTAAAAGTTATCAAGAGAAAACATAAGAAAATACCGCACAAAAGAAAATTCCCAGCCAACACGAGGAAGTCCCATATGGGCCGCTCAACAAAAGTATGGGACAACATAATAGACCAAGACGATCATGGGCTCAGAAAAAGCAACGACAAAATGTATGTACACACAATCATCCGCCTCCCTCGGACTAACATTCAGAACATACAAACAAAACACAAATCTTGGCGTTCCTGGATCCAACGGTTGCTGCATCAACTTGTAATAAATCGCAACCCGACATGCAACTGGAAAAATCTTAGTTACAACCTGACTTGCAACTAAAAAAACACAGTTACAACCCAAGTTGCAGTTGGAAAAAAATTAACAGTTACAACCCAACTTGCAACCAAAACCGAGCACGTAGCAAATTTCTATTACTGCATTGCTAAAAAATTATCAAGAAAAATAGCACAAGGAAAAGCCTACCAAAATCCCACATCAGATTTAGTAAGTTAAATGGGGAAATATAATGAGAAGAAAAGAAGATCAGTACAAGGAAATACAAACAAATACAAACAGTACACTGCTCTCCCTTCACAAGAAAAAAATACAGAAAAAAATCTGCATGCGTGGATAGGGCCCAACTAGACAAAGAAGAGAAAAAGAAAAAGCCCATCATCCGAACTGTTGATCGATCAATTCCCTCTCGCGGACGGTGCTAGCCTACACGCGCCTACATGTCGCGTATGGAGACCGGACGAATAAAACGATATGAATCTGAACGCTGGATCGAACGGTTAAAAAGTTGACTGAGCCCTAGAATTAGCCCTAAGTTATGTCCATCTAACTCTCAGCTGACTGAGAATTAAGCTAATTCACTACAACAGGACCCCACCTACAGCAACACATTCATCCGTATCTAAATGTCCATATATGCGTTGCTAGCGCCTTTACCAACGGATTAAGATGCGTTGCCTTATGAGGCGTTGCAAGGTTCCAATGCAACGCATATGAGTCCGTTGGTAACCTATGAATTATGCGTTGCAAAACAACAACGGAATTCAAGCATCAGTTGTATGCGTTGGTACGCAACATACAAGGTTTGATTATTTTATTTGAATCTGAAAATGATAATTATTTCAAAATAAAAGTTATTTCATGGATTCCTTGTTTGAGCGCCTCAAATTTATTTAGAGAGATAATATAAATTTAGAGCCGACCCACCACAGTAGACAATTATGTAGAAATAACAATACAATGTGAAAAAAATATTCCATGTATATTATTTGAATCACCATCAGAATACAAAATTATCCAAGGAATAAACAATTTACAATCTTGATTCAAAATTTGAATCTCTATACAAATGCATGAAAATGACCCGAAGAGTACACATCTTACAATCTCAGATTCAAAATATGTCAATCTAAATACTATATTTCCTACTAGCGGTCTGCCTTTAGATATGTTCATAGCTTATATCCGAATATGTTAAGTCCTTGCTGATCTTTTGGTCCTGCAAGAAACAAAATTCTTACTTTAGTATCAAAATGGGAAAAGCCAGCATATGGTGAATTGTACTACTACTCTCACAAAACAGAGAACCAGGGTATGGAGATAAAAATATCACTACTATAGTCCAATGGTATTAACTTCAGGAATGAAAAAAAGAGAGCAGACATTCATATGCAATTTTTTTTGATTTCAGCCTACTTCCCTTTTGAAGTCATATAATGTCCCGGAGATACAGAGTAGTGCGGCGAATGATGAACTGTAGGTACCAAAAAAATAAAGTTTGTTATTATATGCATTAGTGGTCAACTCGTGCACGCGCACGGGCTAGTAATTAAGCAGTACACATAGACATTATAAACAAAAGTGAAGTTAGAAACGTAAGCAAAAAATATTGAGAGACTATTGATGTAGACGTGCAATATTTTCTAGTTCTTTATATAGTGAAGGACAGCTGTTTACTACAATGATCTATGGTATCTAAAAGATAGATTTTCATTACAGATGTTTATGACCACTCGCCTACTTTCAGCACATAGTCACTTCAAAAAAATCATTAGAGAGTCAGAAATATTTCTTGTACTGATACTTCTGCGTTCATAATTAAACTTCACAAATCTTTTTATGCTTATCATCCATGTTAGTGTTGCAAATCATTAACAATATTTGGAAATTAAGGGCAACATAGTAAGGGCTTCAATTAATTGACAATGAAGATCAAAGAGTTGAACAATAATAAAATCTTGATTATAAAGCATTGATATCTGATAGCTTAAGAACAACACAGTCGTCCGTAAAATACCTTGAGGAACCAAATTTTCTTTCCCTGACGATGAGCGATCTGCCAAAGTGCTTATTTGTGACATTGGCCACCGGCAGAAACTTGCAGATCCTCACCCAGCAGACAATACCTCGGAACCTGATATTGGAAAAAAGAACAAGGGTCGAGCAAACATAAAAATACAGAAAAAGTAGTGAGGCAGGAAGATAAGTAGAAAAGGCTGCTCACGAGACATAAGTGCAAGCTCTTCCTCAATGCATCATCTAGGCTCCATCTTGTGTGTCTCCTCTGTTCTGCTATACTGAAAAAAAGGAATCGCCGAAATACTGAAGCAAGAGCACGTACAGGTGAGAGAGGAGAAAGGAAATAAACTCACTGAAACCTGTCGAGTGTAAGAACTTGGTTACCCACCCAGCAGAATGAACTGTGGCATAGACGCCAGCAATGGAGCACCCACCCGCAGACTTGGACCTAGTCACACGTGTAGATCTAATCTGGGGATGAGGAATAGAGAAAGATCGACTTAGAAGGAGATCGAGATCTGGCTGCTGGATCAACACACGAATAAATTACCTGGCTCCGGCGGCCGTGGGAGCTCCTACTTGGTCGGGTGGGCACCGATCTAGGGTTAGGTGGCGCCTGCGTTTCAGACGGCGGCGGCACAATACTGTGAGTGCGCTGGGCCAAGAGGATTGCTCGGAGGCGGATCTACGTTCTAAAGTGGTGGAGGCCATGGCCACCGGCGATCGGCGATTGGAGAGATCGGGACGGTGGGAGGACGAACTGCTGATACGAGAGAAGGGGTAATCTGGGGACGGGCCGACGGGTCGATGTGAGTAGATATCAGATGAGAATAAAGTGGTTATTCACGGGCCTAATAATAATGAATTTTCTAACTATGCGCAACTAATCCCGCTCCCGCCGCGGTATTGAAATTTTAAGCCACGACCCGCGGTAAACTTTTCCTGTTTCCCGGGAAGACTGATACGGTGTAGCGCAATTGTTTTTAACAGGAGAACGGATGTGCTCTCCAACGTTTATATCTGTATCTACAAAATTAAGTTTACAACGCATACTTATTTCGTTGGAATGTATACGTTGCTTAATGGGGGGTCTTCTTGTAGTGATTCTCAGTCAGCTAACATCAGCCGTGTATACTTGGAGGGATTTCTGATTGATCAGCTGACTCGCGATGTTTAACTTCGTTTCATGAAAAGCCTACTGGGACTTAACGGCATGCATGTAATGGGCGGGCACGCTAGAGTCATTTTCCTTTGTTGTTTTTTTCTGTTACGGCTGTAGGCTACCATATGGTGCATTTTCTTCATTCTTTTTTTTACCTACTGGTCAACGAAGGACATTACGGAAATGTGAGACAATTCTACAGAAAATACTGATTGGGAGACAATATGGACCATATTTCGGTTGCAGCTCTGGTTGCAATTTTTTTCCGTATTTAGAATTATAACATAAAAATATAAAACAATTGAGTTGCAAAGTTTCTATCATAAAAACCTGAAAATTCCAACTCCAAATGACGACACATATCCTATATTCAATCACATTTTTTAAATTTGCAACTCGAGTTGCAAGTGAAAAAAAAAATCTCAGTTGAAACCCAAGTTACTACTTTTTTCAGTTGCAACTGGAAAAATGTCAGTTACAACCGGACTTGAAACTGAAGAAATGTCTGTTGCAACCACACTTGCGACTGAAAAAAATCTCAGTTGTAACTGGACTTGCAACTGAAAAAAATGTCAGTTGCAACAGGACTAGAAACTGAAGAAATGTCACTTGTGACCCCAATTGCAACTGGGAAAAAACTCAGTTGCAACCGGACTTGCAACTGAAAAAAATGCCAGTTGCAACCGGACTTGCAACTGAAAAAATGTCACTTGCAACCCACCTGCAACTGGAAAAAAAAATCTCAGTTGCACCCGGACTTGCAACTAAAAAAAACCCATTTGCAACCGGACTTAGAACTGAAAAAATGTTAGTTGCAACTGGACTTGCAACTGGAGAGAAAAATTGGTTGCAACCTGACATACAATGTGAAATAATAACAGTTGCAACCTCACTTGCAACTGGAAAAAAATTTCAGTTGCAATCGGACTTGCAAAAAAAAAAGCGGACACACATCAAATTTCTCTAACTGCATTGCTAAAACCGAAAGCCCATGGTCATACAAAGCAAAATATCAACTTTCGCCTACGTACACAAAAAAAAGCAAAACAACAATCCACTCGCACGAATCTGGCAGCCTAGATCTAAAAGCTACGAACTTGACTGAAATTTAACTAGTTCTCATAAGATTAAGAGTAATTATTTCTAGAAATATAATTAAGAAAAAATATAGTTAGATAATCATGAATAAACAATATTTAATAATATCACAAGTTTAACACATAAAAATAATAACGTAGAGACAAATTAGAACTCATGATATTTACAAAGGAAAATGGAAAATAATAAAGTTTAGAAAAATAAAATAAGTACAAGGAAATACAAAACAAAACATATATTTGTCTTTTGAGAATTAACAAAAATAGATAAAAAATACCGAGAGTTTCTCGCTCAATATAAAAATACCGCAACACAAATAGAGACGCACAAATTTGAACACAAAAAAATACACAGAAGAAAATGCCACCGTAGAAACAAAACAACTACAAAAAATAAGTTTCGCAAAGAAAAAAGAAATCAACTAGACGCAAAAAAAAAACAATTATAGGGCCAAGGCCCAGGCACACGTACGGCTGCGCGTACACATCAGCTAGCGACGCAGGTTGCAATCCAGTTCTCGTAGCGAGTAGATTAGCGCTAGAAAAATCGGACAGTTGGGACGTTGACTGAGCGCTAAGCTAATTCTCAGCTAAAACCGATAGTTTATGTCCTCGACCTGTTCGACCAAATTCCTCTCAGGAATGGTTCCCGGTTTGTGTTCTCTGACCATGCACCTGACACGCACCGAAGTAGTTCCATCTCGGTCCATAATAACATGCTCGGTCAAATTGGCTGAACTATGTGCATGCCCAGTAAAGAACCTGACGAGTAACAAATGAATTGGGGTTCTATGCATGCTCTAAGACATGAAGCAATTAGAAAAGATGTAGAGTTTCTTGGGTTCATAGAGTAGAAATAGACAGTTTTTGCGTATGGGTTTGTATCCGTATTGGATGGCCACTTGATTTTTGGATTGGTCCACCTTAGAATTAGGCGTTTTACAGTTACTTGCTTATTATTCGTCTGTTGCTTATTGTTTCTTGTTGACTTTGTGGATTGCGGCTGTGCGCATCTTGGTTAAGCAGAGGCCGGGTTTAACGGTTAAACCTAATAAAGCTCTTTATCAACAAAAAAAATCCGTTTTCTGAGGCAGTTGATTGGTTGCACATGGTTCGTAGCTATGGGAATGTGGAAATTACTATAATACTAGCTTCGCCATCTACATTGGTACTAAATAAATTATGCCGTTTGGTGTCAAATGGCAATTGTGTACAAGCAATACCCAACTAGTCGCTCTATTTGACCTATGTTTGATTATGTTAACACATTTATGTTTGTTTGGAGATTAGTTACTACCATATTATTGGTATAGTTATCCAGCTGTTAGGCTAACATTGTTAGGAAAGCGGAGCAGTTATTTTTGTTTTTTATCAGAGCGATAAGTGGGCCTAATTGGGTAAAGGGTTACCGTGGCTGCCCACCAACTAGCGTGATCTGCCTGTGGACATCCACGAACACGATTAGGTCGGAACGGCTTGGCGGCGCCATGGACAGCCGCCCCCGTTTACAGCCTGAGCTACAGTTACCGGCCGTCATATGCATGCTTAGTCTTACCCGGTTGGGAAGGTTGAGGTTGGGTTTTCGACATCTCTATCTCCAAGATCCGTGAGACATGGTCTTTAACCAAAACATATGCTATTCTATTATTTATATGTGCCCTCACATGAATTCTGACTAAGGGCCAATTTAGAATAATCATTCAAGTTGAGTTTACAGTTTCACAAACAATTCATATACTTGGTAATCAATACAAATGATACAATGCAACGTTAAGGGAATCATGGATACAATGAAATATGATAATATTTATGATTGCCACTAGGACATATTTTTAACACACATACACTAGAAATATAAGCAAGCTCCTTTTATAAGTTTGAAGACAGATTTAAAATTAAATTAACAAAACATCTGCTAAGTTCGCACTTGTATTTCAGTGTTTAGATGATCACTGAAGCGAAGCTCAGCTCCATGATTTCATCAAACTGTCCTCATGTCAAGGTTGAGCCACCTGGTGCAGTGTGATGCCTCCGGCGTCTTCCAGTTTTTGTGCCTCTTGTGAAGCTCGGTCCAGGTACGAATAAGCTACGCGCACATAGAAAAGTCAAACAATTAGGCATGTTAGCAATATATGTTGACGTGGCAACTGACAATCAACATGTTTTTTTTGTCATTATTATACAAAATGTACTCGTGACAGACCCTATGATCTTATCATATCTTTGCTTATCTTCTAAGATTTACAGCAAGTTATGCTCGAATTAATATGTTTGTGTAAATATATACTTGCTTACATTTTGAGCCTGAATTCGCTACAATAGCTTGTAGTAGTCTTGGAATTGGTGGCATGTCGACTTCAACAATACCTTCAAGATATTGAACAACTTGACCCATTGTGGGTCGATCAAACTCATCTTCCTGAATACACCAAAATGCAACCTTGAAAGCTCTCTTCACCTGCTCCAAATGGACATCACCATGTAGATTGTTGTCCACCAGAGTCTCCACACCTCCCTCCAGTAATTTTCTTGCAACTTGCACAGGGAAATATAGATAATCATCATTACTTGTACCTGTATATTCCATAGTATTTCTCCTTCCTGATACAATTTCCAACAAAACCATGCCATAACTGTATACATCAACTTTTGCTGTAATAAAAGTTCCACTGAGCCATTCGGGTGCAAGATACCCTCTAGTTCCTCTCATTGTAGTGAGGACTTGACTAAACTCCCTTCCAAGGAATTTTGCCAGTCCAAAGTCTCCAATCTTTGGAATAAATGATGCATCGAGGAGTATGTTCTCTGGCTTAATATCACAATGTATGATACAATCCCGGCAACTATCATGCAAGTAGGCCAACCCTCTAGCCACTCCGAGAGCAATGTCATACCTAATGCTCCATTTCAAACCTGTAGCGCCACTACGAAATAAATGGGCATCAAGAGAATGATTTGGCATGTGTTCATAGACAATTAACCTCTTGTCACCCTCGGTACAAAAACCAATTAGCTTAACTAAATTAATGTGCTGAATAACCCCAACTGATCTCACTTCAGCTCTGAATTGCTTCTCCCCTTGGCAAGCACCATCAAGCCTTTTAACTGCTATCACTGAGGAGCCATTTAGAAACCCCTTGAATACAGAACCAAAACCACCTGCCCCTAGCTTGTCCGAGAAGTTCTTTGTTGCACGCTGCAGATCAGCGTACCTAAACACGATAATGCCACCACCACTACCTTGAAGCTTTTTCATTCTTTGAGCATACGACCTCCTAATCATCAGTAGCAAGAAGAGTGACAGCAAACCAAAGGATACAACAATACCACCAATGACAATGCCATTGATTGCTCTTCTTCTTCTGTTTTTCTGCAACTTTTCCAAGTCTCTTGTAGCAAGTCGAAGGTAAAGAGTAGCTTGCTTATTATTGCCAGTATCCCTACATTGTTTCTGCTTCACATTGGTCAGTTCATGATCCCAGACAAAACATCCATTTCCATCATCGGAATATGCAGTACAGTTGCAGTTGCCCAGACAGACCTGTGCACATCCACCTGCCCTCGTAGGATCTCCTATCTCGTGGCCGCTGTCGGGCAATTCTACACACGGCATAGGGTAGAACCCGTCATTCGTCACGCTTGTGTTGCTACCACAATCCAACGGAGTGTTCCTTGTGCAGCCACCTGTTCGGTCTTCCAACTCCCAGTCATCAGGCGATGATACGGAGAAGCCCTCCATACAGATGCAGCAAGGAAGCTTGTTCTCTTCACAAGTCGTGAAAGGTCCACAGGTGCCATACACATCGCACTGGCCGTTTGGGTTACTGTAGCCCGGTACCCACTCCTGTACGGACTCCACCCACAGGAGTATCTTGGTTTGACCAGAGACATTCAGGGCGAAACGCACAATCGTCGCGTCATCGAGCACGGTGTACGTGAAGTACACCTCCTGCTCGTTGTTGACGAAGGTGAAGTTAATCAGCCGGCGACCTGTCATCTCCGGTATCGAGCCAAAGTAGTGCCCGTTCCATTTTCCGCTGGACCAGTATGGTACGGCCGAGTTTTTCAGTGTTGCCAACCTGAACTCGACAGAATCGTCCGCCTCGTGCAACTCGTAGGTGTACATGCCAGAGGCAGGGTCTACCGAGTTCTTCCTGGAAACGAGACGGTGTTCAGGCCTGTGACCTTGTCCCAGCCAAGCTTTGCTCCGGCTAGATGGGTGTCCGTCGGGTAATCAAAGCTTTGCCACAAGATATGAGAAGAGTTTGAGCTATTGTACAGGACGAGGTTGCCGGTGTTCAGTAACGTGGCTCTGGTGTTGTTTGATGTGGTGGTGTTAGCTTGGGTGGACCAGACGATGGAGTTGCTGGTCTGGTCTATGATGACTAGGTTTCCATCACTGGAGATTGTGAGCTCCGGCGAAGTGGGGCCGATGACAGGCTTATCGCCGTTGGCGACCCATGCTGGAGTGAACTTGGGTACTGTGTTGAACCATACGCCTAGGTACCAGTTGGAAGCATCGTGTGAGGACTTACTGAACGGTTGGAAAAATCCAAGCGCGAACCTTCCGTTGCCGGACACGAGCGTGTCTTTGCCGGAAAGTCCCTGTCCAGCGGAGATGGTGTCCGTCGCCGCCGTGTGGCACACCGGAATGTGCAGGGAGAGGAGGCCGAAGATGATGACTGCGACCATTCTTTTCGATGGGAATGGTGAGCAACTGGATGTGCTGCTTGCTTTGATTTGGGGATGGGGAATTGCTGTTTCAGCGGGAGGATACGAGGAGTGCACAATTATATCCGCGTCACGAGTCTCACGATGTCTTAAAGAATTTGAATGCGACTGATATATCTAGATATGTATATGTACCGGCGGCTATGGATTGGCTCTATGTGGAATAGCTCTTGAAGGTAAAGCCTGGATTGATTAGTAGTCAAATAACTCTTGATCAGACAGGTGACGTCCGTTGCAGCAAAGTCATCAGTCCTCTCTTATGTGATGAAAATAATTGAATGACAACGACTCGCCCTTTGCATTGTTAGAATTTTGTGAAACATTCTCAGTCCAGACGCTTGACCTTGATGTTTGGCCGATGACCAGTTCGAACTTTAAGTACTTGATTTTTATCTACGTTTGTTTGCAGCCATGTTAGATAAGGACAGCCGAATACGAAAGTGATTAAACCATTGAACAGCTGCCATCTATGTTGGGGCATAGTGTTTAGGCCATCGACTCCAACCGTTGACCATCCACTGCCACGTATTTCCCTTCCTTATAAACTACCATGAAATCAATCGCCTGCAAAGGAATGGAAAATTATTTTCTTTCTCTTAGGCGATATCATTTTTGCATTACCCAATAGATCAACACACTGTATGGTAGTACCAACTAGAATCTAAACTCGCGTAGCCCTCTTATTAAACTGGTCAAACATCTCGAACAAATTGGTGATACTACGGGGATGGGACATTAACTGCTAATGTTGTGTGAAGATGTCACATAAATGTTAGACCATCAAATAGGGGTCTGCTAGACTTCTAGTTACAAAAGCAGCACCGTTTGGCGCTTTCTATTTTCTTTTCTTTTAGCCAGTTGTACTTAGTAAGATATATTACCCATAGAGGGAATAACATTCCAAGTTGGTGTTCACAAATTTCAGTGCACTCGTGCATCTTTTTCGTACCTTTATTCATGTTCCAATAATATTGTTGAAGTACTCCCCGTGCAGTCTCTTTTTGTTCTATTTTTGGAACAAGCCAACACTTGATTAATCAGAAGCAACACTTTCAGCACAAACGAGTTGCCGAATGCAATCTGGCACCTCGCCTACCGACACAGCGCTAGCTTCATGAACCATGGACTAAGCGAGTACATGAGTAGCCACATTACAGACTCAATGAACCATGGATTAAGCGAGTAAAGCAGATAGATTCAAAAGACCGAGCCTTCGCCTTGATATCCTGAAGTGCTGAAGCTGTTGATGATCTATCAGGCTGCATTGTAAGGACCCTGGAAATGGGCCTGACAGGAAATAATTGGTCTTGCTTACTGGTGCATCTGGATCTCCACGAATAACCAAATCTTCAGAAATCAAGATGCTACCTTCCTTGCGTGGAAAGCCTGTTTCTGCATGAGCTTCCCTAGTGGGTATCCGAAAGAAGAAGCAAATATTCACAACAGTTCAAAGATTAGCTTAGCACACTTTAGGTTGCCTTAAAAAATCTCTTTATGACTATTTTTGTTTGGAAATATCTCTGTACATAAGTACTTTTTAATTAATAAAAATTGTACTGAAAACTCTCCCCTAAGATTTTTTTTTTGGATTTCATCGTCAGTCATGCCTGTTGGACACTGTTTATTGATCTGGAACTAGTTGGCGAAGAAAAACATGTGTGAACCAATGGTGCAAGAAACATGCCATGATTCTCATCATATGAACAGGAGGTGTAAATGAATACCATTGTTAAATTTTCACCTGTGTTGTGACTCGCAATCGTTGTTGGACCACAGATCGCCTTATCCGCCGTGGATTACTCAACCCTACAGCTGCACTATGTGACCAAGCCGACAAGTCGATCTCGCACCTTCTGACCGACAGTGCCTTTGCAAGGCAGGTATGGTTTCAGGTCCTAAGCCACTGGTCGCTTCAGCACATCTCCCCCAGCCTGATGACACCCTTGAGAATGGTTCCAATCTGCCGTTGAGCGCGCGCACGGGCTATGCAAGAGTCAAAGGAGCACGTTCTATCATCTTGCTTACCATGTGTCCATGTGGAAACTGTGGCACCGTCAAAGCGACTGCGTGTTTGATCGTGCCACCCCCGAACGCTCTAACCTAGTGGACGAGATCATCGACGGGGCCAATCTCTGGATGATGGCAGGTGCCAAAGCTCTTCGGCGGTTGCCCCTCCATGCTCGACCAACAGATGCTGCTACTTAGACAGCTAGGGTAGCTGTACCGTTCTTTTGTTTTGCTCCATGCTTTGTTTCCATTTTCTTTTCTGTTTTTTTTGTTTTCTGAGCTGGCTGTAAACTTTGCACCATCTCAGTGCCCTCTAATAATACAAATGACGTGCATTTAGATGCATGTTCGAGAGAAAAAAACAGAATCACAAGCCATACAATTGCTAATAGCACGGTAGCCATATTACTGTACATTGAAAGGCATTAGAATATAAGTAATGTATTTTTAAAGCTTAAGAAGTAATGTCTTTCGGCATGATGATTTGGTATTGGTGCATATCAGAGTCTCAAACAAAAATAAATAGTCAGGGAATTAAAATATACAACTGGAAAAAAGATATGGGTTCAATGTAAGAGAGGCTCTAATCTTAAAGCACATCAAATGGATCAATTTCCATCCACCCACAACCACAGGCCTACTAACCATATTGCCTGAAAGTTTCATGAGAGCAGGAAGTACCAAAAATCTTGATAGAACTTAGGCATTTCACATGATAACTTAAACTCAGTGGCTACTGCATATTTAGGATACAACATATGACTAACTTGCAAAATAATACTAATAGAAGATAGGCTCTTCGAACCGTGCAATTGATTCACTTTTATTGAAGCACTGCCTCTCATACTTATCCATGGCAGTTTCTGGTGTTAGAGAAACAGGAAGGTAACACTCCAATTTTTTGTCAGGGATCCAAGTTGTCAAGGATGACAAAACAATACTGCCGTCTTGTGTGGTCTTAGATACATCAGATTTTGCGCTCCGGATTTTGGCTAGATAAGATAGACTGTAGTACGGGGAAATATAAGTAGTAGCAGGAACTCCAATGCGCCGGCAGACAGCAATGACATGAGAACAGGGCTTGTGAAGCAGTTGCGGCTTGTTGCATGAACATTTGGCACTTTTTCTGATTACGTACCCTTTGGGCTTATTCATGGTTCGAATGTATGACGAGTTCAGTTGTACAGTTGCATTCTTATGCCCCCACTGAACCTTAAAGTCACCAAAACAGACATTTGTATCCTCACTGTTCATACAGATCACGTCATGCTTCCAGGATTTTTGCAGTTCCGAATTCAAGTAATCTTGGACGCGAACGGGGTATCTCATTGATGGATCACTGACAACACTCGCATTCTTTATGTACGCTTCCATGCGCTTGAATGTCACATCCACTATCCCTGTGAGAGGAAGGTACTTTATCCACTTCAAGACCAGGTTATATACATCAGCCACGTTAGTGCTCATGATGCCATACCTAGCTCCATTTGTGTCATGCAACAGTGACCACTTCTCCATTGGTTTCTGATGGATCCAGTCAGAGAACTTTGCTATCTTGTAGCTGTTGTCATCAGCATCATCTCCTTCCTCCTTATCCTCCACTGGATCAAATTGGTTGCGTGAGCTTTGTACTTGAAGCTCTGTTTCACCATGCTCAACAGACTCCTGCTGTGTTTCCACATTAGGACGGCCTTCTTTCTCTGCCATATATTTCAATGTCAGTTTGTCTAGCTCCCTCCAAATGTCAACAAACTTACTTTCTCGCTTCTGCTGACAAAGCAGCTTGAACATCATCATCAACTCTTTGTCGCCAAAATACGCCAAGAAGTCATCCGCTAGGTGTTCCATGCACCACCTGTTTTGAACATCTCTCCATGGATGGGGTTCTTGCTGGCTATTCTGAATGTCATCTATAGCACTGATCAACTCCCTTCTGTAGTCGTGTATAATGCAGACACCAGATCGCTCCTTCACGACTCCTCGCTTGACATTCCTCAGAAACCACAGCCAGCTCTCCTTGGTCTCGCCCTCGACCACAGCACATGCTACTAGGACAGCGTAATCATTAACATCTATTGCTGCAGCTGTCAACAGAACCCCTTGATATTTCCCGCAAAGTGGTGTGCCTTTAACACAAAGGACAGGACAACAATACTTAAAGGTTTGTATACATTCAGCAAACGCCCAAAATAAACGGTTGAGGACTCGGAATTGTTGAACTCTGGAGGGTGATTGGAAATCTTCATGGCCCGGAACCTGAAATCCGTCAACTCTGCAGGGTGATCGGAGATCTTCATAGCCCGGAACCTCTGTATCCTTGATGTCCAAAAAACCACCAAGGTTTTGAAGGTACCTCGGGGCATGGTTGTGTGAATCATAAAAAGTACGGAACCGCTTCTCAAGAAGGTTATATCTTGACAAAGATTTCGTCCCAGGAAACACAATTGGTGCCAATTGGGAGTAATCGCCGTTTGCGGCCTTGAGCAGAACATCATAGTGCCTGGTTTCAGAGGATTCCACGTACAACATGAACTTCTGGATCACATTTCTGCTCTTTATTTTCTTGGCAAAGGAACGCCAGCATTTGTCAGTTAGAACAAAATAGTTCTCCCAATCAAAATACTCTAAAGTCTCATATGGATCGAAAGACCATTCTGGATCGCACTTAGAGTTTCCGAAGGTTCCCCACCGTTCAGGGATGTATTGCTTGAGAAACCCCATAACAAAGAGATCATGTGTTTCTGGATGAAGTCGGAACAGCTTGAAGATCCAGAGCTGTAGATCCACCATTGACATGGACTGCGGCTGGGGTGGGAGCTCGCCGATTATGTGTGTGCATCCATCCAAATCTTCACCCCTCAGAGGGGAAAGAGCAATATGTTCACGCCATTGCAATTGCCTGTGCCCATAGTACACAGCGATCTGCGTTGTTCCCTGATCCTGCACCAGACGTGGACACAACATCGTCACATCGATGCAGAAGGTTCAGTCATTTGGACGAATCAAACAAGACAGTGACAAACCATGGGATGATGCAATGCAATTTATTCAGACAAGTCCAACAGGGAAGCAAAAAAATGGTGGGGATTTGCTACAGTGTAGGCCAAAAGAAGTACAGACCTGCGGCTTGCGAGGCTTCCTCGCCGCGGCCTTCCGCTTCCTCCCGCCGGCGGTGGCACCCTGCGAGCTCAGAACACAGAGACTTTAACAGACAGGGGGCGGAAAATCTCGTTCCATTTGGAGGATGGCGAGGAGAGGAGAACCGACGGGATTGGTGGAGGGGGACGCGTCGGCGCCGGCGATGGAGGGGTCTGCAGGGGCGACGGCGGCGTGCGGTTTCACCGCAGCGCTGCGGGACCGAGACCGGGTCGAGGGGCCCTCGCGCTTCTCCATCGACGGCTTCGTCGGAGCTGAGCTCGGCGCTGTCTTCGAGTTAGGACTGACTGGTGTGGTGCGCACTGGGGACTGGAAGAGAGTTTTCCCGCCGGCTGCTTCTGGACTCTGGAGTTTTCCCTCCATTTTCTGGTGGTGGGCCGGCGGGAAAAAACCTTGTCCAGGATGGGCCATTGCTTGTGATTTTCTTAGCTCATTGCTTTCTCTCAAATAAAAATGATGATTTGTTCCCTCAAAAGAAATGATGATTTGTCTATAAAATAAAAAAATAAAATGATGATTACTTATGATATTCACAAAAAGAAAAGATAATTGCTTGTGATATTTTACAAAAAAAATGATTGCTTGTGATTATTTTGTTTTTCTAACGTAGGGTCTTTATCTTTAAACGGAATCGGAGAGTTACACATGATTTTGTCAAGCAAGATAATAGATTATAAGAGACCAAGTATTAGAATAACTCGTCATAAATCACGGTCCAACTCGGTGACGTAAATGGACCGGTATCTACTTTGCTATTTATTCAGATATATTTGTAGCCCAAATTTGGGTTGAATTTGCGTTAGCCCGGACATGCCTTGGACGCTTGGTGTCCTTCCCTAGCAGCCTAGCCCGCCCACTAGTAGAGCACCATCCCTACTCCACCATTTCCTATCTCAAACGAGGTGCCCCGGGGCTGTCCTAGAATTTCATGGACGATACACGCACATTAGCTCCCGACGGAACCACATGTTCCCGTCGTGCACCGGTTGAACCAAAACGCGTCACAAAGAGTTTTGGATATCAAGAAGTGGGGCGCCCGGGAGGAAGAAGATCCAGGCACGTCAAGAAGCCGCCGTCGCCACCCAGGTTTTCGATGCACAATGCACTGTGTTAACGTTCGCGAAAAAAGATTGTTGTCTTACAGAATGGTGCAAAAAAGAATCGCAATGCACTAAAACATGTTTGTATGCATATGAATATGAAAAAACTGAGAAAGGATAAGACAGAGGGAGTATAATTGAAGGCGTATCACGGCCAGAGTTAAGCTCAACTCAAACGCACCGACGCATTTGGTCTGTTTCTGCCTGAATGTGTCCGTTTTGGGAAAATTCATGGCCCAACGCGCCGATGCGAACGGATTGACATCCATTTTTCTCTCCGTGTGGACCCATTTTCGGTCCAAATTTGAACCGGGTTTGCATCGGCGCAGACACGGGCGGATGTGACTCGTGTTCTCCCACATGGCTCCCCTGGCCCAGCTGTCAGCCTCACCGAACGGCCAACCCCACCGTCTTAAATGCGGTGGTCGAGGCCTTTATATGGCCGCCGGCGTGGGTAACCCTAAAGCACAAACCTTAGCGCCGCCGCCATCCTTCCCAGTCACGGCCATAACACCTCTCACCACCTTCCCCGGCCACTGGAATGGATCCGCCGCAACCACCACAACACCTCCTAGAACAGGTCGAACGAGCTCATCGGAGCACGCTCGGGCGCTATCGTGGCAGCCTCTCTCTCCCCCACATGCCCACGAGCCCGGCGTGGATCGGCATGCTGAGTGCACGGCCTCTGGCTCCGGTGCCGGAGCAGGTGAGGAGGGCCTTGGAGGAGGCGTGGTCTGACGCCCCCGACCCCTAGGGGGAAGCGTACGCGGCGGGAGTAGCGGCTTTCACCCTAGACCCCACCGCCAAACCTCCTCCCAACGAGGGGGAGGACGAAGATGACCCCGAGTTCACCTGCAGCGAGGAGGAGGAGGAGGGCGAGCAGGTGGAGAGCTGCGGCGACCCACAGTTTCAGGAGGCCATGCATGCCTCCTTCGAATCCCTCTGTGCCGACCGAGCGCGGCGAGCGCTTGTGTGCGAGTTCCAGCAGGAGGAGGCTGCCCAGATGGTGCAGGCGGCCCACAAGTCACTAACTGTGGGTTGTGCCTCCAATGCAAGGGTGCGCGCGAGGCCAAGGACGCATAGGGGTTGGCTACTCCCGTCGCCCCCCTGAAGGCGTACACCTGCCTTCAGGCCTACTACTCGCGGCCAATTTTACTGAAAGTGTCGGAGGAGCCAGTTATTCCGCCCCCACAAAAGGTCCTGCCGCTGGAAGAGCCATCAAGTCCGGCCCGGCAAGATAGACGCAAGACGCTGCCCACACGCGGCCAATTTTGTTAAAATTGTCGGGATCTCAATCGCTCGTAACCGGAAAAGGACCTTATGTTTAACCTAGGATTAGTTTAAATCTATCTTTTAGATAGAATGTTCGATATAAATTATGTAATCTTTCTATGTAATCTTGTTGTGAAATGAAATTTAATCTATCTCATCGCATTTGGGGAAGAAAACAGATATAACGGACCAAATGTATCGAAAATGTTGGGTGCATTAGCCAGAAAATATGGACCGGACAATGTCCGTTTGGCGACATCCCGGTTTCCCACACGCGAAATATGGACGGTACAACATTAAGCAAAGCATCAACCGGCTTGTCCATAATTCTTTCAAGAGAACAAAATAATTACTAAATAGAGATACCGGTAAATAATAGTGTTACTAGTTGAATGCCCGTGCGTTGCTACGGCTCCCTCAATTTTTTGTTGCTACACATGAGAAAAATGATGTGTATAGAAAGAGACATAGCCAAATAATATTGCAGAAACAATAAGATTATATTTTCCAAAAATTAACCTTGGATAGTAGGAGGTACACAGAACTGCATCTCTTTACAGAGGATCGCATGCTATTAGTACACCCAATTTTCAGATTGTACAATTATTTCCTCCACTGGGGTAGCCGCGCTAGCCTACAAAAAATATGAGATTTTCAAAAGCACAGTTATTATTAGCATGGCAGGAAATAGCGCTTCTGGAGGTTAGCGAAATCATGCCTTGCCAGAGTTCTGCTTATTTCCTACGATCACCTAGCAAGCCAGTTTCCATGAAACTGGTATATAAGTTATCTTCAGATACAGGTGCATGCATTGTAAGGAGCTGTCTCACCGTTACAAGTGTGGAGCCTTTCACACTCCTCTCTGTAAAACGTTGTTGAAGGAATAAAATCGTTTGATGTTAAAAAAAAAAGTTGACATCTAATTGGCCTGTCCTCTATCTGTGAAGCACAAAGGGGATAACAGCAGAAAAGCAACCATTGCTGCCCAGCAGACAGAAGGCGATCTCAGTATCGCAGTACTGCATAGCTTCTTCACGTAACAATTCTCAGTTTCTTCATCTCATTTAGGAGCTCATTTCCATCAATTATCTGCACACACGGTTCAAGGCACATTCTCCTGTGTGAACTACAGTTCAGAACAGGAACAGACACCGTGGTACTCGATTTACTCGATATGACGTGCCATTTCTAGCGCATGATGCAGTCAGTTAAGTTGGGCAGGAGAAAGTACCTTACAATGCAAGTGTTGCAGCTGCCACACCGCCGCCGGTCATCAGCTTCCACGGTAGTGCACACACCTCGAACCATTATAACACATGATAATTAATCTGAAGAGAAACTGAGTCAGATAACGCGTGGGCGTTTCACTCACATATGGGGTGCAGAGCTCAACACGTTCTTGAGAGTGATGTCTGGTGTACTCACGTATAGGATGCAGTTACGAAGTAGTACTTTTGAGTCACAGGGACCATGACAGCTTCAACCTGATGTACTCTCAAAAGGAAAAATCAGAGCTTAAGATAACAGAATACCAGCTTCACATCGTGAGTTTTAAGTAAGAGAAAGGTTTACAGAAGATGCACATGATCGATGTGAAATGGCAGAAGATGCACATCTTTGAAAGCATCTCTTGATCTATGAAACGGAAATAAGCGAATAATAATATTGACCAGCACTTTTTCTATGGTGAACTTGTTTTTATATATATCTCATATCGATGTATTACTTGTATCATCGTTCTTGAGAAAAAACAATAGCTGGAGAGGCTTTCTAAGATATTCCTGACTATTTTCCTTAGCTATCATAGCTCATTCACCAATCAGATGAAACTGATAATGTTGTTATTCAACATCAAGTTATATTCCAGAGTGATTGTCATGGACGCGAGCGATTGGATAATGCTAGTTGTGATCCTATACGTAATTGCAAATGGAGCTAATTATGTCTTCAAATTTTCATATTCCAGCTATATAGACTAAGCATTCATATATTATCAAATCCCTAATGTATAGTTCTGCTGTATTCCTTGGCCGACAGCTCTAAGTGTTGCAAATATCAAACAAAGCCATTCAGCGGAAGCAAATGTCCATGCAAACTTACCTCTACAGTATGATCTTTCAATGTGTGTCTGCAACCATAGCTTCCATCTTCATTACCTTTCCTGGCAGAATATACAAACAAACAGGCGAAGCATATATCGATGAATACGGCACTATAAAATTACCAGATCAATTATGCCATATCATCTGAATGACCATACATATAAAGAAAATTATAATGTGGAAGAACCAAAAAATATTTATACCATCAGATTAACCCATGCAAATCGAGCATTTCTCCGACAAAACAGCTAAATCATTAACTAAATTGTGTCTACTACTATTATTTAAATAGTAGATGTCCCCATTACAATGGACATGAATCCATTGCTCATCTGGCCAAGTTACGCCCCATCCACCTCTTCCCTGCAATCATCACAGATTTCCACCATTTCATCAGAATATTCAGTTCCAAGACTGAATACTGTTGCACACTTTATCGCCAACTTCGTAAATAAATGAGCTATTATAAAGTCAGGGATGCTCAATTGACAGTCCACATGATATATGGACCAACTTAGGTTCCCTAGAGTGATCAGTGCCTCAAAGAGTTTCATCTCTCTTCTTCAGGACGTGCGCTGGCTAAGAACTCCATGGCGCAACTCTGTTCCAGACAGGGTTACTTCAACCAAAAACCTATATAATGTCACCTCGGATGCTTCATCATAGTCCTTCCTCCTCTTCAGAACCAAATGGCCGCTGAGCTCCAAGACTGCCAGATTGATTCTCATGTCGAGGAACCAAATGGCCGCTGAACTCAGTGGCTCACCAGCGCCTGATTCTAAGCATACTCATCGTTTTGGAGGGAGATAAATTTTAAGTCGGTGAATAATCCACTTCTAGATGATGAACATTGTTCAGAGTTTGCGACATACCCGTTGTAGAAGGAAAAATCTCTCGCCAGATCCAGAGACGAGGACATTGGAAAATCCGTTATTCTCCTGCAAGAAAATGGAAGCATCTGAAACCATATGTGAAAATCCTCCAAGCTTGTTCTGCCTTCAAATACAAACCCGCTCACTGTGTAAATCACCAGCAGAGATATGCTGACACCATTCCTTAGGCTTCTTAACCTTTTGTGAGTGCAACCTTTGGCAACTGAGCATTCGTAGCAAGTCAGAAGCAGAAAATTGAGTCGTGAAAAATTGTAACATAATTTATTCTGTCAAAAAGAAAATAGAGGAAACAAAGAAGAAGCCACGAATAGCTCTACAGATTTACCGCGGCGTGGCGTCGTCTCTTGACATGCGAAAGGAGGACCTCGGTGTTGAATATAAATATATTGCCTAGCCCCTTTCCATCAGTTCGGACTTTTGGTCTAGATGGCTAGTGCAACAATTCTATATGGTATCAGAGCCAAGAGGTCTCGAGTTCGAGACCCCGCTCACGCGGATTAAAAAAAAGAAAAAAAGATCCTGCGGCCCGCTCCTATCCCACGCTAAGGACTAAAATAGCCTAGACGTGAGGGGGAGTGTTGAATATAAATATATTGCCTAACCCCTTTCCATCAGTTCGGACTTTTGGTCTAGATGCCTAGTGCAACAATTCTATACTCGGCTCGCCGAAGCTGAGCTGGCGCGCGTAGGCGACGACGGCCCTGGCCCACTTCCTGATCTGGCCCTCGAGCTTGCCAGCGTTGACGTCCTTGAGAGGCCCCGGCCCGATGTTGAGCTCCAGACCCGAGAAGCACCGGCCGTACCGCTGCTGATCAGCCGCCTTCTTCCTGCCGCTGCTCTCCTGCTCCTGCACCACGTCGCCGCTGTTCTGTCCTCCCTTTGCTTCTTCCTCGACCTGTAGGAAATATGGCCAGGGCCGTCGTCGCCTACCAAAACGCCTCCGCGCCCGAGGCGTGGTATTGTGTTGTCGGCGGTGCCTCGAGGCTGGGCTATTCGCGCATGGTCCACGAGGCGCGAGGCGGCGGCATCCAGGCGTGCGAGGTGGCTGTTGCGGTGGCGTCCAGGCATGGGAGGTGGGTATAACGGCGGCGTCCAGGCGAGTGGAGCGTTGGGCGGTCCCGGTGACGGAGGGAGCATAGGAGACAACATTGGAAGGAACTCTAATCCGATTTTTTTTTAGGGAACTCTAATCCGATCTCAGAGAGAGGCTTCGCGGCGGCGCAGAGGAAATTTGTTCGGGAGGTGAGAAGCCGGAGGCGATGACTGCTCGGTGTGATGGCCTTTGGTGGGCCGAGCCAAGGAATAATCACACCTGGGCTTAATCTCGAGGCGGACGAACGAGCGAGCGAATCATCATGTGGCAGACCACGGACGACGTACGTACGACCGACGGACCATCACCACCGCAGACTCCCATTTAATAGTAAAGGTTATAATATATGCAAGGACGAACGTAAAATATAACAATCCAAGGTTTCATAGAACACATAAAAAGCCGAATATATATAGAAAATTAAAATGTGAATCCCTGCATCCTATGAAGCAGCCATGGACTAAACACCGTTTGTTATATTGCTTAACCATTAGATGAAGATACACCATCAGGAAATAAGGTTTGGCGGATAGAGGAACCACACATTGGTTCTCCATTAACCAACGAATTAATCAACCTTACTAATAGGTTGCTTTTCGAGCCGGGAGACGTTTACTCCTACATGAATGTTGGACATGTATGGTTTTTGAATCTCCCTCCTTCTCCTCTAGGACATGAATGTACGGGTGATACAGCTTTCATCGAAAATGCAACCCTAGAATTAACATTGGAAAACAAAGCGAAAGAAGTTTAAGATGGTGTGAATGCATAGCAACCCGAAGCAACACATGTGCATATTAACTCGTCGACCGTATTGCGAACACATTTCTCTCCACCAACGACATCGACTACTACATGGACCTCCGTGCCGTGTGCCACAACTTTTTTTACATCGCTAGTTTTACGTTCATTGTACTGTATATTCATTTCATTATTGTTTCCGTTAAATTTATTTGTGTTGCGGATATATCGTCGAAGCACTTCCCATGTCATATCGTTTTATTCCACTTGAATCTTCTTTACCTTGAACTATGACGTAGAAGCCTCACAGCGCAAACTTTTTAAAAGCCATGTTAGAAATATATGAAGTCCACTAGTACCTTGTCGCTGGAATAACATTTTAGAATTTTTTTATTAGCATTCCTGATTTTTCCCTTGGTTTCATTTGTTTCTTGTATATTCAAATGTGGTGTTGTTTTAGAGTCTGTTCTAAAAAGTTGATTGTACAAACTAACATGATGTGTAGTCATGCTTAGAACATATATTTTTATTTTGAAGTTTTTGAAATTTATCATAGTAATTACACTGGGGGCGCTTCCAAGGATCAGCATCAAACTGTGCCAACAGTGTTCAATGAACTGGTGTTGGTTGGCGAAGAAAAACACATTGGAGCCAGTGATGCTGGAAAGATGTGAATGATGCCAGACAGAGTACATTTGATTGGATGATTGGTATAATTAATTGTTAATAGCCTTGCATTCGTATCAGCAATCCACTTCCTCCATAGAAAGCATCAGTTAACAAGCAATATCTTTTGGAATTATGATTTGGCATTTGGAATGTCCTGCATTGTTGCTCTTGCTCTTGCTCATCATCCATAACTGAGAGTCCGAAAGGAACACGCCGATTTTCTGTCACGGATCCAGGTTGTAGCCTTACATACATCGACTTTTCCACTTCAGGTTATGACTATATATATAGGGTAGTCTGATGTAGCTTCAGGAACACCAGTCCGCCGGTTATGGCTAGATATGGTATTATTGAAAATCATCATCAGTCCTCTCACCGAGCATTCAGCAATCAGCATAAAAGACAATATGAAGGAGAACCTACAAGATTCTTCAAACGTGATGGGAATCAAATATTATATTTGCATTAAAAAGAACATTCTTCAGTCATCAAACTTTAGTATCCCATCGACAAATCTGACTGTCCTCTCATTTTTAACCTATCGCTGCCTACTAAACAGGAAGTAGATCGTCCATGCAAGGAGTGCAGATAAATGACTCAAGTATGGTTCGTGAGCAACGATTACGCTTGACTACGTATGTTGGGTAAGGTGACCCCAAGTACTGTAACTTGGAGTTGTCCAAATTGTAAGCAAATTATTTAACTACGCTAAACTTTACAATCTAAGCAGATAGTGGAGACGTACACGTTTAGTAGTACTCTAGAGCATACATGATGAGGGGTGAGATAACACCATTGGATCAATCACGAAAATTATATATATTCCACATGTTTCACCCAACATACCAATCACGCAACCTGAAAACTGAACACATCAATCATAAATTCAGCATAACGAAATGCATAACCAACAACTAAAATCAACGAGAAACCAAAAATTATGTTTGCGTTAAAAAAACATTATTCAATCGTCAAACATATAGCACCCCATCCACCATATGATTATTCTCTCAATTAAATGAATTAACTACTCATCATGATCATCCTCACAAGGAAGCACATCGTCCATGCAGGGGGTGTAGATGAATGACTCGAGTAAGGGTAGCACACGACGATGAGGCTTGTTTAGTTGCGTTGGGTAAGGTGACCCCAAATACTGTAATTTGGAGTTGTCCAGGTAGTAAGCGAACCCTTGGAAACGGTTGCCCAGGAAAGCTATTTCTTTGTAAGGATGGTACCCGAGCAAATCCAGGGCAAAATAATAATCTTTACAATCCCTGATAATCTCTCCTTCTGCATCAGCGACACTATCATCACTAGAATCCCATTCATAGTCTATTGTATCCTCTGAGTCCTCATCACGACAATCTAAGATCCAACACTTTCCATATTTTCGCGTCTGAAGTATCGGTTGTAGCATGGCTTCAAATTAGTCTCAAGGTTGACTTGATGCATCAGCTCCCACTCCGGTGTCTGACTTGATTCTGATGTGTTGTGCAATACCCACACGTGAAGTTGGTACCCATAGATAGCAGTGTAATAGACACCTTGCTTGCTTTTCGCTAGATACCCGTATGTCCTAAAACATCTCTTATACCCGGTTGTATCTAGATTTGGGGTTTTGATGACTAAATATTTTTGTTCTTCCAATGACAACATACATACATATACATGATTTAAATTAAGAGAAATAGGTGACCGAACAAAACACTACTCAGCAAAACTAATTCGCGCATATATACCTCATGATGAAACCAATGTCGCAATGTACGTAGAATGATGCCCGCCAAAACATGGTTTCGACATGTGCAGCGGCTGCTAATTGGCGACACTCTATCTGATAACACATCAGACACGGTAACAGCCGCAGCACCTTGACGGATAAACTGTCTCTCCTCCCACCGGTTGGTTCTTGACGAGAACACTTGCACTGGGTACATGTACGGTGGCCACTCCACTGAGCCCAAGCTGTTACGCTCCTGCTCGTTCTGCTTGAACATTGTTGCTCACCAGGTTATGTGGTGAATATAATTTAATGACAACGACTCGCCCTTTGCATTACTGGAATTTTGTGAAACATTCTCAGTTGAGACGCTTGACCTTGAAGTTTGGACGATCACGACTTTGAACTACAAGGACTTGAATTTTCATCTACATTTGTTTGCAACGATGTTAGATAAGGACAGCCGAATATGAAAGTAACTAAACCATTGAACAACTGCCATGTATGTTGGGACATAGTGTTTTTTGTCCATCGACTCCAACCTTTGACCATCCACTGCCACGTATTTCTCCCCCCTATAAACTACCATGCATGAAATAAGTTGGCACGCAAGATGATAACATACAAAGGAATGGAGAATTGTTTTCTTTCTCCTAGGCGATCAACACACTGTATATTAGTACTAATAGGATCTAAGGTCGTGTAGCCCTCTTAAACTGGTCAAACATCTCTAACAAATTGATGATACCACGAGAGGATGCGACATTCCAAGTTATTGTTCACAAATTCCAGTGCAGTCGTGTATTTGTTTCGTCTCTTTATTCATGTTCCAGTAAATATTGTTAAAGTACTCCCTGTGCAATCTCCTTTTGTTCCACTAATATCTAATTCTTTTTTTAGAAACTATCTTATGTACTTTTGGAACAAGCCAACACTTTATTGATCAGAAGCAACACCTTTCAGCACAAACGCGTTGCTGAATGCAATCTGACACCTCGCCTACCCACACAGCGCTATCTTCATGAACCATGGACTAAGCGAGTGCATGAGTAGCCAATTGCAGACTCGATGAACATGAGTAAAGCAGATAGATTCAAAAGACCGAGCCTTCGCCTTGATATCCTGAACGCTGAAGCTATTGATGATCTATCAGGCTGCATTGAAAGGACCCTGGAAATGAGCCTGACAGGAAATAATTGTTCTTGCTTACTGTTGCATCTGGATCTCCAGGAATAACAAAATGTTCAAGGTGTTATCTTCCTTGCGTGGAAAGCCCTGTTTCTGCATGAGCTTCCCAATTGGGTATCAGAATGAAGAAAAATATTCACAACAGTTCAAGGATTGGCTTAGCACACTTCATTTTGCATTTTTAAAATCTTTTTATGACTTTTTTTTGTTGCATACGTACTTTTTTATTAATAAGAATTGTAGTGGCAAACTCTCCCACTGTTTCACCTACAGAAATGAGAGTTTGTGACTATTTCTCCCACGTTCATTTTTAAACACATATCGTTTTATTTTGGATTTCATGTCATGCCCATTCAACAGTGTTTTTTGATCTGGAATTTGTTGGCGAAGAAAAACACATGTGAACCCATGGTGTAAGAAACATGCAATGATTATCATCATATGAACATGATGCGTAAATCGAATACCATTGTTGACCATGAAACTAGAAGAATTTAGATTACATGAGCTGTACAATTGCTAAATAGCACGGTATACATATCAATGTCTAGTGAAAGGCATTGAAAAATAAGTAATGTAAAGCTGAAGAAGTAATGTCTTTTGGCATGATGATTTAGTATTGCTGCACATCACAGTCTCAAGCAAAAATAGTTATTCAGGGAATTCAAATATACAATTGGAAAATAGATACTGGTTCAATGTAAGAGCGGGTCTGATCTTAAACCACATGAAATGAATCAATTTGCATCCACCCTCAACCACAAGTCTACTACTTCCTCCGTCCTAGTTTGTAGGGCACATGCAATCTCAAAAACAATTTGTCCCACCTCTTAGGCACAATTGCATTTAATTCCCTCTCTATGAGTGGGTGGTTGCCTCTCCCACCAATGCATGCAAGACTTTACCTCCAATCAATTAGCACATTGGTCCAAGAGATTTGCAAATTGAGCCTTATGAACTAGGACGGAGGGAGTAACCATACTGCCTGAAGGTTTCAAGAGAACATGGAAGTACCAAAAATGTTGATAGAAATTAGGGATTTCACAGGATAACTTAAACTCAGTGGCTACTGCATATTTAGGACACAAAATATGACTAACTTTGCAAAATAATACTAATAGAAGATAGGCTCTTTGAAACGCGCAATTGATTCACTTTATTGATGCAATGCCGCTCATACTTATCCATGGCAATATCTGTGCAGTCTGGTGTTAGAGAAACACGAAGTTTGGCCTATCTTAAGGGCTACTAGCTAAATGTCTGTGCGTTGCCACGGAGATTTTTTTTTTCAAGCCGTCAAAGCAGTCAGCAGACATAAAGGTCATATGTATGTGAGTTTTTTTTTCTAGATGCACAAATGCGTGTTATTTTGTTTTAGAATGTAATTTGTGGAGATAAAACATCACAATAAAGATACTCTCACTATAATTTATAGGAAAACCAAGTCGTAGCCTCTTAGGTGGCCGCCATAGCAATTTAAGTCACTAATCAATCCTATGTTGAGATATGATCAAGGACACAATCCAGTTAGAGAGATGATAAACTACCTTTAATTGGATTGGAGAGATCAGAGATGACAAACTACCTTTCCTGAGCTGTAAAAAACAAGAAGATAAACCACCTTTCTTTCTCGCATCGTCCTTGCTCATGCTCAACCAGGGCACAATTCTCATCATCCTGTCTTCTATTTCGACTGGAGCCTCGCCGGCGGCCGTCAGGTAGGCGTACTCGGTAGAAACCATATATGTCTTGAAGCGATCTGATCTTGATTACGTGCTTGCGTGTGTCCGTGGACCTGAGTGTTGGTGTAGCATTTACCTTTAATGTTACGTTTGGGCTTGCTAGTGCAAATCTGTTGGTTGTGCATGTGCCTGCTTGGACTCACCAGAACTCATGATGCGCTAGGTTTGGTCCGGTGCGGACCTAGTGTTGGACATGTGCACCTACCGCAAAAATTCAGGTTCAGGGAATCAGGGTACGCCCCGCCCCTTTTCTGACAGGGTAAAGGGTAACCGTATGTTCGGCCCTTTTCTCTCGGCCGCTCTTTCTCTGTAGTCTGTACATGCTGCTGGACCTTAGCTACATCTTGGATTCATGGACATTGACGACGGTAGATGGGAGACTGCGAGAGCCACGGCTGCAGGAGCAGGTTCAGCGGCTCTCCTGCCTGCTGGATCAGGGACTTGCAGAGCTGTTTCACCAAGAGCCGGGCCTCCGGGGCGACCAATCGACGACCTCATCTCCGCGGCGTCATCCATCGCGGCGTCGCGGTGCGCGTTGGCCTCGGCGACCTCTCTCTTGGCTGAGTCGAGCGAGAGCAGGGCCGAGAGGAGTCTGAGGATGCAGCGTAGCGGCGTTCCGGCGGCCGACAGTCGGCGGCGGGGATGGCGTGCTCGGCGAGCTACGAGCGCTCCTGGCAGAGATGCGAGCCCCTCCCGCGGCGTTCCGGCGGCGGGGATGGCGAGCTCTGGGCGCTCCGTAAGCTGAGAACCGCCTGCAGCGTCGCGACGTTCCGGCGGCCGGAAGCCGGCGGCGGGTATGGCGTGCTCTGGTCGCTACAGGCTGAGTGCGAACACCTCCCGCGGCGTCTTCGCGTTCCGGCGGCCGGTGGCGGGGGCAGCAGGGTACGACGGCGTGCTCCACGAGCTTATTCCGGTGCCGACGAGGACCAGCCGCGGCGCCCTGCAGTTCGTCTGCGAGCGGTGCGGGTATTCCCGCGGTTCGAAACGGATGATTTGCGTGCTACTGCTGGTCGCGTGGTGGGGAGAGGAGACCGGCGACCGGCGTGCAGGCCGCGCATAAGAGACCACGCGAGGCAGTTTGAGGAAACAAACTTACCGAACCGATCATATTATTACTTGGCGGTGGCATGAGTGTAATATGTTCTGATTCGACTTATTAACGCAGGGGTAAAATTGGAATTTCAAAAAACGGACCATACCATCACCACCTCAAGCAATATTATATAGTAGAGATATATAGTGAGGTTTCACCTGAGGTGAGGGAAAGAAAGCCTGGTGATTGTGAGTGAGTGACAAGTGCGTTGGGTCGAATGGACGTGTGCGTTAAGATTTGTTTGAGTGCTTAATTTTATTTTAAATTAATGGGATATTTTTAAATATGCTGGAGTGAATGAATTAGTTTTGGTTCGTAACTACGAATATTTTCAAACGCTCTCATATGTAAGCATTTTGGAGGTCAACCCTTCATAAATCATGACAATAGGTAATAACAAAGAGTCTCTATGGAGACACGGAACGAACAAAAGAAAGTAAATTGCTAATAAAATATATATTAATATGACCTACTTTTAATAGTTGTTTTCTGAACTTGTTTCAAGTGATGACTATATAATATTTTATACCATCATTTAACTACGCTAAACATTGCAATCTAAGCAGAGAGTTGAGATGTGCAATGCACGCACACGTTTATTAGTACTCTAGGGTCGCCGAAGCTGAGCTGGCGCGCGTAGGCGACGACGGCCCTGGCCCACTTCCTGATCTGGCCCTCGAGCTTGCCGGCGTTGACGTCCTTGAGAGGCCCCGGCCCGATGTTGAGCTCCAGACCCGAGAAGCACCGGCCGTACCGCTGCTGATCAGCCGCCTTCTTCCTGCCGCTGCTCTCCTGCTCCTGCACCACGTCGCCGCTGTTCTGTCCTCCCTTTGCTTCTTCCTCGACCTGTAGGAAATATGGCCAGGGCCGTCGTCGCCTACCAAAACGCCTCCGCGCCCGAGGCGTGGTATTGTGTTGTCGGCGGTGCCTCGAGGCTGGGCTATTCGCGCATGGTCCACGAGGCGCGAGGCGGCGGCATCCAGGCGTGCGAGGTGGCTGTTGCGGTGGCGTCCAGGCATGGGAGGTGGGTATAACGGCGGCGTCCAGGCGAGTGGAGCGTTGGGCGGTCCCGGTGACGGAGGGAGCATAGGAGACAACATTGGAAGGAACTCTAATCCGATTTTTTTTTAGGGAACTCTAATCCGATCTCAGAGAGAGGCTTCGCGGCGGCGCAGAGGAAATTTGTTCGGGAGGTGAGAAGCCGGAGGCGATGACTGCTCGGTGTGATGGCCTTTGGTGGGCCGAGCCAAGGAATAATCACACCTGGGCTTAATCGCGAGGCGGACGAACGAGCGAGCGAATCATCATGTGGCAGACCACGGACGACGTACGTACGACCGACGGACCATCACCACCGCAGACTCCCATTTAATAGTAAAGGTTATAATATATGCAAGGACGAACGTAAAATATAACAATCCAAGGTTTCATAGAACACATAAAAAGCCGAATATATATAGAAAATTAAAATGTGAATCCCTGCATCCTATGAAGCAGCCATGGACTAAACACCGTTTGTTATATTGCTTAACCATTAGATGAAGATACACCATCAGGAAATAAGGTTTGGCGGATAGAGGAACCACACATTGGTTCTCCATTAACCAACGAATTAATCAACCTTACTAATAGGTTGCTTTTCGAGCCGGGAGACGTTTACTCCTACATGAATGTTGGACATGTATGGTTTTTGAATCTCCCTCCTTCTCCTCTAGGACATGAATGTACGGGTGATACAGCTTTCATCGAAAATGCAACCCTAGAATTAACATTGGAAAACAAAGCGAAAGAAGTTTAAGATGGTGTGAATGCATAGCAACCCGAAGCAACACATGTGCATATTAACTCGTCGACCGTGTTGCGAACACATTTCTCTCCACCAACGACATCGACTACTACATGGACCTCCGTGCCGTGTGCCACAACTTTTTTTACATCGCTAGTTTTACGTTCATTGTACTGTATATTCATTTCATTATTGTTTCCGTTAAATTTATTTGTGTTGCGGATATATCGTCGAAGCACTTCCCATGTCATATCGTTTTATTCCACTTGAATCTTCTTTGCCTTGAACTATGACGTAGAAGCCTCACAGCGCAAACTTTTTAAAAGCCATGTTAGAAATATATGAAGTCCACTAGTACCTTGTCGCTGGAATAACATTTTAGAATTTTTTTATTAGCATTCCTGATTTTTCCCTTGGTTTCATTTGTTTCTTGTATATTCAAATGTGGTGTTGTTTTAGAGTCTGTTCTAAAAAGTTGATTGTACAAACTAACATGATGTGTAGTCATGCTTAGAACATATATTTTTATTTTGAAGTTTTTGAAATTTATCATAGTAATTACACTGGGGGCGCTTCCAAGGATCAGCATCAAACTGTGCCAACAGTGTTCAATGAACTGGTGTTGGTTGGCGAAGAAAAACACATTGGAGCCAGTGATGCTGGAAAGATGTGAATGATGCCAGACAGAGTACATTTGATTGGATGATTGGTATAATTAATTGTTAATAGCCTTGCATTCGTATCAGCAATCCACTTCCTCCATAGAAAGCATCAGTTAACAAGCAATATCTTTTGGAATTATGATTTGGCATTTGGAATGTCCTGCATTGTTGCTCTTGCTCTTGCTCATCATCCATAACTGAGAGTCCGAAAGGAACACGCCGATTTTCTGTCACGGATCCAGGTTGTAGCCTTACATACATCGACTTTTCCACTTCAGGTTATGACTATATATATATAGGGTAGTCTGATGTAGCTTCAGGAACACCAGTCCGCCGGTTATGGCTAGATATGGTATTATTGAAAATCATCATCAGTCCTCTCACCGAGCATTCAGCAATCAGCATAAAAGACAATATGAAGGAGAACCTACAAGATTCTTCAAACGTGATGGGAATCAAATATTATATTTGCATTAAAAAGAACATTCTTCAGTCATCAAACTTTAGTATCCCATCGACAAATCTGACTGTCCTCTCATTTTTAACCTATCGCTGCCTACTAAACAGGAAGTAGATCGTCCATGCAAGGAGTGCAGATAAATGACTCAAGTATGGTTCGTGAGCAACGATTACGCTTGACTACGTATGTTGGGTAAGGTGACCCCAAGTACTGTAACTTGGAGTTGTCCAAATTGTAAGCAAATTATTTAACTACGCTAAACTTTACAATCTAAGCAGATAGTGGAGACGTACACGTTTAGTAGTACTCTAGAGCATACATGATGAGGGGTGAGATAACACCATTGGATCAATCACGAAAATTATATATATTCCACATGTTTCACCCAACATACCAATCACGCAACCTGAAAACTGAACACATCAATCATAAATTCAGCATAACGAAATGCATAACCAACAACTAAAATCAACGAGAAACCAAAAATTATGTTTGCGTTAAAAAAACATTATTCAATCGTCAAACATATAGCACCCCATCCACCATATGATTATTCTCTCAATTAAATGAATTAACTACTCATCATGATCATCCTCACAAGGAAGCACATCGTCCATGCAGGGGGTGTAGATGAATGACTCGAGTAAGGGTAGCACACGACGATGAGGCTTGTTTAGTTGCGTTGGGTAAGGTGACCCCAAATACTGTAATTTGGAGTTGTCCAGGTAGTAAGCGAACCCTTGGAAACGGTTGCCCAGGAAAGCTATTTCTTTGTAAGGATGGTACCCGAGCAAATCCAGGGCAAAATAATAATCTTTACAATCCCTGATAATCTCTCCTTCTGCATCAGCGACACTATCATCACTAGAATCCCATTCATAGTCTATTGTATCCTCTGAGTCCTCATCACGACAATCTAAGATCCAACACTTTCCATATTTTCGCGTCTGAAGTATCGGTTGTAGCATGGCTTCAAATTAGTCTCAAGGTTGACTTGATGCATCAGCTCCCACTCCGGTGTCTGACTTGATTCTGATGTGTTGTGCAATACCCACACGTGAAGTTGGTACCCATAGATAGCAGTGTAATAGACACCTTGCTTGCTTTTCGCTAGATACCCGTATGTCCTAAAACATCTCTTATACCCGGTTGTATCTAGATTTGGGGTTTTGATGACTAAATATTTTTGTTCTTCCAATGACAACATACATACATATACATGATTTAAATTAAGAGAAATAGGTGACCGAACAAAACACTACTCAGCAAAACTAATTCGCGCATATATACCTCATGATGAAACCAATGTCGCAATGTACGTAGAATGATGCCCGCCAAAACATGGTTTCGACATGTGCAGCGGCTGCTAATTGGCGACACTCTATCTGATAACACATCAGACACGGTAACAGCCGCAGCACCTTGACGGATAAACTGTCTCTCCTCCCACCGGTTGGTTCTTGACGAGAACACTTGCACTGGGTACATGTACGGTGGCCACTCCACTGAGCCCAAGCTGTTACGCTCCTGCTCGTTCTGCTTGAACATTGTTGCTCACCAGGTTATGTGGTGAATATAATTTAATGACAACGACTCGCCCTTTGCATTACTGGAATTTTGTGAAACATTCTCAGTTGAGACGCTTGACCTTGAAGTTTGGACGATCACGACTTTGAACTACAAGGACTTGAATTTTCATCTACATTTGTTTGCAACGATGTTAGATAAGGACAGCCGAATATGAAAGTAACTAAACCATTGAACAACTGCCATGTATGTTGGGACATAGTGTTTTTTGTCCATCGACTCCAACCTTTGACCATCCACTGCCACGTATTTCTCCCCCCTATAAACTACCATGCATGAAATAAGTTGGCACGCAAGATGATAACATACAAAGGAATGGAGAATTGTTTTCTTTCTCCTAGGCGATCAACACACTGTATATTAGTACTAATAGGATCTAAGGTCGTGTAGCCCTCTTAAACTGGTCAAACATCTCTAACAAATTGATGATACCACGAGAGGATGCGACATTCCAAGTTATTGTTCACAAATTCCAGTGCAGTCGTGTATTTGTTTCGTCTCTTTATTCATGTTCCAGTAAATATTGTTAAAGTACTCCCTGTGCAATCTCCTTTTGTTCCACTAATATCTAATTCTTTTTTTAGAAACTATCTTATGTACTTTTGGAACAAGCCAACACTTTATTGATCAGAAGCAACACCTTTCAGCACAAACGCGTTGCTGAATGCAATCTGACACCTCGCCTACCCACACAGCGCTATCTTCATGAACCATGGACTAAGCGAGTGCATGAGTAGCCAATTGCAGACTCGATGAACATGAGTAAAGCAGATAGATTCAAAAGACCGAGCCTTCGCCTTGATATCCTGAACGCTGAAGCTATTGATGATCTATCAGGCTGCATTGAAAGGACCCTGGAAATGAGCCTGACAGGAAATAATTGTTCTTGCTTACTGTTGCATCTGGATCTCCAGGAATAACAAAATGTTCAAGGTGTTATCTTCCTTGCGTGGAAAGCCCTGTTTCTGCATGAGCTTCCCAATTGGGTATCAGAATGAAGAAAAATATTCACAACAGTTCAAGGATTGGCTTAGCACACTTCATTTTGCATTTTTAAAATCTTTTTATGACTTTTTTTTGTTGCATACGTACTTTTTTATTAATAAGAATTGTAGTGGCAAACTCTCCCACTGTTTCACCTACAGAAATGAGAGTTTGTGACTATTTCTCCCACGTTCATTTTTAAACACATATCGTTTTATTTTGGATTTCATGTCATGCCCATTCAACAGTGTTTTTTGATCTGGAATTTGTTGGCGAAGAAAAACACATGTGAACCCATGGTGTAAGAAACATGCAATGATTATCATCATATGAACATGATGCGTAAATCGAATACCATTGTTGACCATGAAACTAGAAGAATTTAGATTACATGAGCTGTACAATTGCTAAATAGCACGGTATACATATCAATGTCTAGTGAAAGGCATTGAAAAATAAGTAATGTAAAGCTGAAGAAGTAATGTCTTTTGGCATGATGATTTAGTATTGCTGCACATCACAGTCTCAAGCAAAAATAGTTATTCAGGGAATTCAAATATACAATTGGAAAATAGATACTGGTTCAATGTAAGAGCGGGTCTGATCTTAAACCACATGAAATGAATCAATTTGCATCCACCCTCAACCACAAGTCTACTACTTCCTCCGTCCTAGTTTGTAGGGCACATGCAATCTCAAAAACAATTTGTCCCACCTCTTAGGCACAATTGCATTTAATTCCCTCTCTATGAGTGGGTGGTTGCCTCTCCCACCAATGCATGCAAGACTTTACCTCCAATCAATTAGCACATTGGTCCAAGAGATTTGCAAATTGAGCCTTATGAACTAGGACGGAGGGAGTAACCATACTGCCTGAAGGTTTCAAGAGAACATGGAAGTACCAAAAATGTTGATAGAAATTAGGGATTTCACAGGATAACTTAAACTCAGTGGCTACTGCATATTTAGGACACAAAATATGACTAACTTTGCAAAATAATACTAATAGAAGATAGGCTCTTTGAAACGCGCAATTGATTCACTTTATTGATGCAATGCCGCTCATACTTATCCATGGCAATATCTGTGCAGTCTGGTGTTAGAGAAACACGAAGTTTGGCCTATCTTAAGGGCTACTAGCTAAATGTCTGTGCGTTGCCACGGAGATTTTTTTTTTCAAGCCGTCAAAGCAGTCAGCAGACATAAAGGTCATATGTATGTGAGTTTTTTTTTCTAGATGCACAAATGCGTGTTATTTTGTTTTAGAATGTAATTTGTGGAGATAAAACATCACAATAAAGATACTCTCACTATAATTTATAGGAAAACCAAGTCGTAGCCTCTTAGGTGGCCGCCATAGCAATTTAAGTCACTAATCAATCCTATGTTGAGATATGATCAAGGACACAATCCAGTTAGAGAGATGATAAACTACCTTTAATTGGATTGGAGAGATCAGAGATGACAAACTACCTTTCCTGAGCTGTAAAAAACAAGAAGATAAACCACCTTTCTTTCTCGCATCGTCCTTGCTCATGCTCAACCAGGGCACAATTCTCATCATCCTGTCTTCTATTTCGACTGGAGCCTCGCCGGCGGCCGTCAGGTAGGCGTACTCGGTAGAAACCATATATGTCTTGAAGCGATCTGATCTTGATTACGTGCTTGCGTGTGTCCGTGGACCTGAGTGTTGGTGTAGCATTTACCTTTAATGTTACGTTTGGGCTTGCTAGTGCAAATCTGTTGGTTGTGCATGTGCCTGCTTGGACTCACCAGAACTCATGATGCGCTAGGTTTGGTCCGGTGCGGACCTAGTGTTGGACATGTGCACCTACCGCAAAAATTCAGGTTCAGGGAATCAGGGTACGCCCCGCCCCTTTTCTGACAGGGTAAAGGGTAACCGTATGTTCGGCCCTTTTCTCTCGGCCGCTCTTTCTCTGTAGTCTGTACATGCTGCTGGACCTTAGCTACATCTTGGATTCATGGACATTGACGACGGTAGATGGGAGACTGCGAGAGCCACGGCTGCAGGAGCAGGTTCAGCGGCTCTCCTGCCTGCTGGATCAGGGACTTGCAGAGCTGTTTCACCAAGAGCCGGGCCTCCGGGGCGACCAATCGACGACCTCATCTCCGCGGCGTCATCCATCGCGGCGTCGCGGTGCGCGTTGGCCTCGGCGACCTCTCTCTTGGCTGAGTCGAGCGAGAGCAGGGCCGAGAGGAGTCTGAGGATGCAGCGTAGCGGCGTTCCGGCGGCCGACAGTCGGCGGCGGGGATGGCGTGCTCGGCGAGCTACGAGCGCTCCTGGCAGAGATGCGAGCCCCTCCCGCGGCGTTCCGGCGGCGGGGATGGCGAGCTCTGGGCGCTCCGTAAGCTGAGAACCGCCTGCAGCGTCGCGACGTTCCGGCGGCCGGAAGCCGGCGGCGGGTATGGCGTGCTCTGGTCGCTACAGGCTGAGTGCGAACACCTCCCGCGGCGTCTTCGCGTTCCGGCGGCCGGTGGCGGGGGCAGCAGGGTACGACGGCGTGCTCCACGAGCTTATTCCGGTGCCGACGAGGACCAGCCGCGGCGCCCTGCAGTTCGTCTGCGAGCGGTGCGGGTATTCCCGCGGTTCGAAACGGATGATTTGCGTGCTACTGCTGGTCGCGTGGTGGGGAGAGGAGACCGGCGACCGGCGTGCAGGCCGCGCATAAGAGACCACGCGAGGCAGTTTGAGGAAACAAACTTACCGAACCGATCATATTATTACTTGGCGGTGGCATGAGTGTAATATGTTCTGATTCGACTTATTAACGCAGGGGTAAAATTGGAATTTCAAAAAACGGACCATACCATCACCACCTCAAGCAATATTATATAGTAGAGATATATAGTGAGGTTTCACCTGAGGTGAGGGAAAGAAAGCCTGGTGATTGTGAGTGAGTGACAAGTGCGTTGGGTCGAATGGACGTGTGCGTTAAGATTTGTTTGAGTGCTTAATTTTATTTTAAATTAATGGGATATTTTTAAATATGCTGGAGTGAATGAATTAGTTTTGGTTCGTAACTACGAATATTTTCAAACGCTCTCATATGTAAGCATTTTGGAGGTCAACCCTTCATAAATCATGACAATAGGTAATAACAAAGAGTCTCTATGGAGACACGGAACGAACAAAAGAAAGTAAATTGCTAATAAAATATATATTAATATGACCTACTTTTAATAGTTGTTTTCTGAACTTGTTTCAAGTGATGACTATATAATATTTTATACCATCATTTAACTACGCTAAACATTGCAATCTAAGCAGAGAGTTGAGATGTGCAATGCACGCACACGTTTATTAGTACTCTAGGGTCGCCGAAGCTGAGCTGGCGCGCGTAGGCGACGACGGCCCTGGCCCACTTCCTGATCTGGCCCTCGAGCTTGCCGGCGTTGACGTCCTTGAGAGGCCCCGGCCCGATGTTGAGCTCCAGACCCGAGAAGCACCGGCCGTACCGCTGCTGATCAGCCGCCTTCTTCCTGCCGCTGCTCTCCTGCTCCTGCACCACGTCGCCGCTGTTCTGTCCTCCCTTTGCTTCTTCCTCGACCTGTAGGAAATATGGCCAGGGCCGTCGTCGCCTACCAAAACGCCTCCGCGCCCGAGGCGTGGTATTGTGTTGTCGGCGGTGCCTCGAGGCTGGGCTATTCGCGCATGGTCCACGAGGCGCGAGGCGGCGGCATCCAGGCGTGCGAGGTGGCTGTTGCGGTGGCGTCCAGGCATGGGAGGTGGGTATAACGGCGGCGTCCAGGCGAGTGGAGCGTTGGGCGGTCCCGGTGACGGAGGGAGCATAGGAGACAACATTGGAAGGAACTCTAATCCGATTTTTTTTTAGGGAACTCTAATCCGATCTCAGAGAGAGGCTTCGCGGCGGCGCAGAGGAAATTTGTTCGGGAGGTGAGAAGCCGGAGGCGATGACTGCTCGGTGTGATGGCCTTTGGTGGGCCGAGCCAAGGAATAATCACACCTGGGCTTAATCGCGAGGCGGACGAACGAGCGAGCGAATCATCATGTGGCAGACCACGGACGACGTACGTACGACCGACGGACCATCACCACCGCAGACTCCCATTTAATAGTAAAGGTTATAATATATGCAAGGACGAACGTAAAATATAACAATCCAAGGTTTCATAGAACACATAAAAAGCCGAATATATATAGAAAATTAAAATGTGAATCCCTGCATCCTATGAAGCAGCCATGGACTAAACACCGTTTGTTATATTGCTTAACCATTAGATGAAGATACACCATCAGGAAATAAGGTTTGGCGGATAGAGGAACCACACATTGGTTCTCCATTAACCAACGAATTAATCAACCTTACTAATAGGTTGCTTTTCGAGCCGGGAGACGTTTACTCCTACATGAATGTTGGACATGTATGGTTTTTGAATCTCCCTCCTTCTCCTCTAGGACATGAATGTACGGGTGATACAGCTTTCAAATTAGTCTCAAGGTCGACCTGATGCTTCAGCTCCCACTCCGGTGTCTGACTTGATTCTGATGTGTTGTGCAATACCCACACGTGAAGTTGGTATCCATAGATAGCAGTGTAATAGACACCTTGCTTGCTTTTCGCTAGATACCCGTATGTCCTAAAACATCTCTTATACCCGGTTGTATCTAGATTTGGGGTTTTGATCACTAAATATTTTTGGTCTTCCAATGACAACCTACATACATATATATACATGATTTAAATTTAAAGAAATAGGTGATAAAAAGTAAGTAAGTAATTCGCGCATATATACCTCATGATGAAGCCAATGTCACAATGTACGTAGAATGATGCCCGCCAAAACACTGCGTGGTTTCGACGCGTGCAGCGGCTGCTAATTGGCGACACTCTATCTGATAACACATCAGACACGGTAACAGCCACAGCACCGTGACGGACAAACTGTTTCTCCTCCCACCGGTTGGTTCTTGACGAGAACACTTGCACTGGGTACATGTACGGTGGCCACTCCATTGAGCCCTGCTCGTAATCTGCTCTTGAACGACATTGTTGCTCACCAGGTTGTAGGATTTTCTTGTCAAGCACATCAGGAAAGAATAATACGTCGTAGTGCAGCGACATGGTTGGATCGAACAGTAAGTACATACGACGGCGGTAGCAACGCCGGTGGCTATGTTGAGGGGGTACGCGTGGTGGCGGCGGCAGTGTTGCCCACCGCCGTGTCGCGGGGTTGCAGACGCACATCGTGTTCCTGTTCTCGAAGAGGAGGAGGCCGCTGCGGTGGTCTAGGACGGCACGGTCGTGACTCAGCTGGCCAGGCAGGAAACTCAGCGTGACATCGACGGAGGAAGTCCCCGGCGCGGTGCGGGAGAAGAATCCGAGGCTTCCCTCCCTGAGGTAATTGATGAAGAGGCCGCGCAGAGGGCATGGCACGAGGTGCTCGACCGCGAGGAGCAGCCCGCAGGCGTCGACGACATCGGCGCGCCAGTGCTTGCAGACGCTCCGGCAGGCAGCGAGTCCTCGTGGAGGGAGGCGGCGGAGGATGTCCGCGAGCAACTCATTAGGGAGATCTTCAATGGCTGACTGGCTATGAGCCGCGCTCTGTAGGGTTAGGGTTTGCATGTTCTCTGCCGCCGCCGCCGGCGTTATATAACTAGTTTTGTTTTGACTCTCAAACCTAAGCCAAGCAGGTCTAGAACTCTATCTAGACCATATATAGACCAAGCCAAAAAAAAAAAAAAAAAAAAAATTCGTCTGTCAAAATTGTCGTAATACTATGTTAGCCCAAAGAGTTTACGTGTACATGTAGGTAGCACTGTATCAGGTCCGGTCTACAGGTCGAGCGCCTGACGGACAAGAGCAAGCTGGACGCGCAGCCAGAGCTGCGGATCGTCCCCGACAAGGCCAACAAGACGCTCTCCATCAACGACAGTGGGAGTCAGCATGACTTAAAAGAGCATCTCCATCAGGGCCTCCAAATATGACCTCCAAAGGCTCATTGGGGCTCCGGACGTCAAATTCGGCCACCAGCGGCACCCCCAAAGGGTCGGGCCGAGCGAGATCATGTCCGGCCCCCTCGGGTGTGCCGGACATGCCTCTGACAGGGGCGGCCCACCGTCATACACACGCGGCGCGAACAAGCGTTATTAATCGCGCCGTGCAGGAGGCCGGTCTGTCCAAGTTAATGACGCAGTCGCGGCGGTTTCCAATGCGACGCGACTGGACGGCGGTGCGCCTGCACACACGCATGCCATTAACGGCAGCCAGGCGACGCGACGGCTCCCCAGGCCACGCGGGCGGCTTTGCGGATTCCTCACGCGTCGCATTAACGCCGGCCGCAACGCCCATCGCCACGATATAAGCCGGCGCCCTCGCCGTGCTTATCCACCCCGCTCGCCCTCACTCTCCTCGCACCCATGGCGTACGGCGGGCGCACGATCCTTAGAGGACGCGTGGGGGATGCGGGCTCCTCGCCCCTCCGGACTGCCGCCTGCCCAAGCACTGGGCCGTTTCGGCTGGTGGTCTTCCAGTGCCACCGCTGCCCGTGACGGCGGAGCAGATACGCCGGTTCATCGCTCGCCGGCGCAACTGGATGACGCCGGCGGAGCGGCGCCTCCCCGAGAACGACGACGGCCAGGCGAACTGGGGCCGTTGGCTCGAGCGCTTCGAGCGCGAGCAGCAGGCGGTCGTCGCCACTAGTACAGAACGACACATCGGAAATGGGCCAAAACCCCTTCGGCAACGGAGAAAGGGTCCGTGTCCCCGACCCTGTCACTGATGTGAAGGTCTTCATCGGTAACGGAGGCAAAAAAACGTCATCGATGAGGCATAAGTTGGCTACGGTTGCGGACCCATCTCCGTTTCCGATGTATCGGTGCATCAGTAACGGAGATTCTATTTTACTCGTTTGTATTGAGGTTCTTTCAGAAGCCTACAGGAGCAATTCGGTTGCCAAATTACATTCAAAATCTCACAGCAGAATCACAAAGTTGCTACCAAATCCATTCATAACGTATATAAGAATTGTCATCATTACATAGCATCAAAAGATGAGTTACACGTGCCTCGCTAATCCTATCATTCTCATGCCTCCCTAAACTTAACTTTTATGACACTCCACTCTTCTCCAGCTCCACCTTCTTCCTCAGTTCCGAAGCGCCGAAAACGGAATTCGACCTAGCAAAAGACTCCAGTAGCGGTTTCATGCTTCTCCAAATCACATCTGCAGCCAAATTGCTACACACATACACAAAATAGATGGAGAAACTAAAAACAAGAAACCACACCGAGCTCGCAAGCCTCCTTACCAAATTAATCTTGCCAAATTCTTCGTAGCGAGGCTTGCTCCATCTTGGACGGTGTCGTCGAAATATAATAACGTCACCGCTGTGACATTTCGGCCACACTGTCCAAGACACTCTTAATTAAAAAAGTGTTTTGAATAGTGCAGCGAAACGTCACAACAGCGACGGTTCACGGATATGATCCCACTTTGTATTTAGCTCTTTTAAAGCTTGTTTGGATCTGCATGGCGCTTCTGCATATAAAATACATGGATATCTAGTTAGAAAAGAGCCAAATATGATGCTACATGACATAAATACAATTTAAGATGAAAACAGTTTACACCTTAAGCGGCTATATCCGTGTGCTTGCTGTCCGATCGAAACGATTTGGAGGCAGAACTTGAAGGTGATGTTACCTTCAATTGCCTCACCATTTTTATGCATTGTCGCCGAAATATACTATTACTTCATACACTAGCTACACAAAACCATAATGAGGATTAGCACATTGACAAAGGGTTGAAATTAATCTATTAGACTTCAAATACTAAAAACAAACACAACACAATACTAGACTTCAAATACTAGACAAGTTGAAGGTAATGCATTCATCATCGGCAGTACTAAAAACAAACACAACACAATACTAGACTTCAAATACTAGACAAGTTTTATATGCTACTTTAAAAAAAATGTTAGATCTAGTGTTGAGGGGTGTATTCATCATCGGCAGTACTACAATACTAGACAGAACACAATACTACAATACTAGACAGTACTACAATATTAGATCGGTAGATGCTACTTTAAATAAAATGTAAGATCTAGTGTCGAGGGGTGTATTCATCATCGGCACTAGACAGAACACAATACTAGACTTCAAATACTAGACAAGTTTTCTGTGCTACTTTAAACAAAATGTAAGATCTAGTCGGCTACATACCCGAGGAAGATGCACGGCAATAGACCAGTAGATCCGCGTCGGCGACATACTCGGGGAAGATGCGCGGCGGCTCGCTGACGAGCCGCTAGGGGGGATGCGCGGCGGCTCACGACGCGCCGCTGGGGGGGGATGCGCGGCGGCTCACGACGCGCCGCTGGGGGGAGATGCGCCGACGCGCCGCTGGGGGAAGATGCACGGCGGCGATGCCGGCCGGACGCGCCGCTCAGATCTGCGAGATAAGGGTTAGGTCTGGAGCCGCCGCCACACTATGACTGTGGAGTGAGAGTGAGAGTGAGAGTGAGAGTGAGAGTGAGAGTGAGAGCGAGAGCGTTAGGGTTGCCGCAGTGGCACATTTATAGCATATAACATCGCAAACGGAAGCGATAAACAACCGTTTCCTCTAATTTCTTCACTGACACACTGGGCCTACTTACAAAGGATCGATAGAGTAATTGAACTAACTATCTACTCTACTTGTTCTGCTTACGCCCTGCCTCCGTGCCATTGTCATCCGCGGCGCGGCGTCGCTTCTTGCCGGTTGCCTTTTCCTCATGCGTGTGCTCCTCCTCCTCCTCCTCCGGCTCGTGCTCCTCCTTCTCCGGCTGTGCGTCCTTCTCCGGCGAATCCTCCTCTCGCGCCTCCTTCTCCGGAGCGTGATCCTCCTTCTCCGGCGCGTCCTCCTCCGGCGCGTCCTCCTCCGGCGCCTCCTCCTCCGGCGCCTCCTCCGATGCCTCCTCCTCCAGCGCCTCCTCCGACGCCTCCTCGTCGTCGTCGTCGTCGGCGTCGTATTCTTCCTGGCTAGAATAATACGGCTCCGGCGGGTCCTCCGGCGACTCGTCCTCTTCGGAGTCGAGATGGCGGGTCCGAGACGTCGGAGTCGTCTTCTACAGAGCGTGAAGATGGCGGGTCCGAGTCCGGCGGCCCGTCTTGATCCCACCATGGAACTTCACCGCGGTCTTCCGCGCTCGCGTCGTCGCTCGGGACTTCCTCGTTCTGCCACCAGGGTTCCTCCATGGCGGTTGTGCTAGTGTGGTAGATAATGTGGGAGAGAACGAAGGGGAGAATGCGGGACCTGCCTGGCTTCGCGCGGTTCCAGTCACATTTTATTAGCGTCGATCAGGCGGTTCCAATCCCTCGTGAATTAAGCCGCATTGAACAGGCGCGCTTCCAGATTGCAACTGCAATTTCCAAAGCACATCGCAAACGGATATACATAAACAACCGTAGCCATATAGATACATATTGGAAAGGGAGACAAATTTATGACCGTTGCCAATACTTTTGGTAACGGAGATATAAAATTCTCCGTGACCAATGTTGATGGACCAGCCTCTGCCAGGCCTCGTCCGCAACGCTAAAATCGCGATTCTCTGTCGCCTAACTCCTGCCGTTGCCATAGAGGGGTATCCGATGTGTCGTTCTGTACTAGTGCGCCACCTTCGTCAGCCCCAACACCCTCCTGACGCACTACAACACCGGCGGCCGCAAGGCCTGGTGGGAGGCAACCGACCACACGGTTGCCTCCATGATCGAAGTCGACCGCCGACACGCTGCCACAGGCAGCGCCATCCCCTTCCGCCTCCTTCCCCCGGTGACATGCTTCCCACCACCGCGCCCCGTGTCGCGCCAAGTGGTGAAGGCGGAGCGCCGCTCACCGCCGCATGGTGGAGGCGGCATCACCATCCGCGAACGTCGCCAGCGTTCGCCACCACGCCCGCGCGGGCGCCTCTACCTGCGTCGCCCCAGGGCGGAGGCAATGCCGGTGGAGATAATCCCGGCGGGCTACGACGTGTCGTCCGATATGTGGAACGAGCACGACGGCGACAGCCTGGGCCTGCTAGCGGCGCTCTCCAAATCAGTGGTCGTCATCGAGCAGGACTCGCAGGGACTCTTGGCGACCCTCGCGACCTCTGCCCAGATGTCAGCCTCCTCCTCCTCCGGCGGCCCCTCCACCAGCCGTGCGCCGGGCCACGACGGCGCCTCCTCCAGCCGCGCACCGCGCCACGACGGAGCCTCCACCAGCCTACTGCCTCCTCCGCCACCGTCGTCAAGATCGAGGATGCCAGCGACGACGACTCGTGGTCCGACTAGGCTAGGCGGCGGCTAGGGCTAGTTCAAATTTCGTTCAAATGTTTTGTACTTTGCACCAAATATGAATGACATTTGAAATGCCTTCAAATTCGTTTGAATTGAACTATTTTTTCTTGTCTTTGGGGTGCCCCGCGGTGGGCTGCACCCCCCCCCCCCCCCCCCAAAATTGTCCGAACACAGGTACGGCACCCTCCAATTGGGACTCAATTGGAGGGTGCCGGACACCGATTTGGAGGCACCCGGTGGAGATGCTCTAAGTCGGGTACGTCTCGTTGCGTTGCTTGTTGAATCTCTGAATTTCTAATGGGAAAACTCTGCTTACGAGCAGAGACCTGGTAAAGAACCTGGGCACCATCGCACGCTCCAGCACCAAGGAGTTCTTGGAGGCGTTGCAAGCGGGACGGATGTGAGCATCATCGGCCAGTTCGGAATGGGCTTCTTCTCGGCCTACCTCGTCGCCGACAAGGTGGTGGTCACCACCAAGCACAACGTCAATCTGCCTTCAATGGGCAACGGACGTCAAGGCCGTCGATATCGTCCATCTCCTCGGGCCAATAGCTTTTCTGCGGCGTTTCTTATGCCTATTGGAAGGAGAGCAAGGAAGTTGGCTCAGTAGCTCTCATGTGATCTTTCCGAATTCCGAAGGCCCAAATAGCCAAGGGCAGACCTGGCCCTCTTTAACCGTTAAACGCAAGAGACTAGTGAACACTGGTTGTTAGCGTTTTGTATTATGTGAGTCGAGCTCGTACGTTTTTTGTGCGGGCTGATACGTCTCAAACGTATCTATAATTTTTATGTTCCATGCTGATATTATATCAATTGCTACATGTTTTGGCTACACTTTATATCATTTTTATGCATTTTCTGGGACTAACCTATTAACAAGATGCCACAGTGCCAGTTCCCTGTTTTCTGCTGTTTTTGGTTTCAGAAAATCTATTAAGGAAATATTCTCGGAATTGGACGAAACAAAAGACATCGTCAATAATATCACGAGGAGATCACGGAGTCCAAAGGGGAGTCGGAGCAGACCCACCAGGGGGCCACGCCACACTAGGGCGCGGCCCAGGGTGGGCCGCGCCCCCCTATGGCGTGGTGGCCCCCCTCGGCCACCGACGCCGCCTCTTCGCCTATATATTCTCCGCGACGCGAAAACCCTATTACGGTCGATCATATTCCACGAAAAGTTCCGTCGCGGCCGTCATCGTCAATCTCAGATCGGAGGAGTTCTGAAGCTCTTCCCGGCACCCTGCCGGAGGGGAGATCATCACCGGAGGGCTCTACATCACCATGCCTGCCTCCGGAGTGATGCGTGAGTAGTCCACCCCTGGACTACGGGTCCATAGCAGTAGCTAGATGGTTGTCTCTCTACCTTGTGCCTCCATGTTTAGATCTTGTGAGCTGCCTAACATGATCAAGATCATCTTATTGTAATGCTAGATGTTGTGTTTGCTGGGATCCGATGAATATTGATACCATGTTTATTCAAGTTGTTTATCTATGTGCTCTTGATCTTGCATGCTCTCCGTTGCTAGTAGATGCTTTGGCCAAGTAGATGCTTGTGACTCCAAGAGGGGGTATTTATGCTCGATAGTGGGTTCAGTCTCTAGATATCTGGATCAGTGACAGAAAGGTCTAAGATGGTAGATGTGCTGTTGCTACTAGGGATAAAACATTGGTGCAGTGTCCAAGGGCACTTGTATTGATTACATTACACACTTTACTTCATGCAATAATCTGTTGTTAGCAACTTAATACTGAACAGGATGCGGATGCTGCCTTGAAGGTGGATTATTTAGGCATAGATGCGGTTGGAATAACGGTCTATGTACTTTGTTGTAATGCCCAACTAGATTTCATAGTAGACATCTTGGCATGTATTGCATTGTTATGCCCTCTCTATTTGTCAATTGCCCAGCTGTAATTTGTTTACCCAACATGCTAGTTATCTGTTCTGAGAGAGACACCACTAGTGAACTGTGGACCCTGGTCCAATTTCCTCATACTGTTTACACAACCTGCTGCAATCATCTGTTTCCTGTTACTTGCTGTGTTTCCTGCTGTTTTCCACACCATACGTTTAACTCTTTGTTTCTGCAAGACCGGAGAGATTGACAACCTCTCTGTTTCGTGTTGGGCAAAGTTCTGGTTTGTGTCTGTGCAGATTCCACGTTGGTGCAAGCTCCCTAGCGCCAGGGGGAGTCAACATCAACAACCTTCCGATAGATCGTCAAGTCCTACTGGATTGATAACCTTGGGTAGATTATTCAAGGGAAAACTTCTGCTGTCTACATCATAACCTTCCTCTTGGGGTTCACCAACACGTAGCCATCAAGCTGTTTTCTGGCGCCGTTGCCGGGGAAGTACTCATCATCACCATCATCATCATCCTCAAATACTCTCCCGTCAACCAGGCACCAGCTGTTTTCTGGCGCCGTTGCCGGGGACTTGGAGGCTATTGGAAAGGGGAGTCTCTCAGTTCCAATCTCTTTACTTTGTTTTTTGTCTTGTTTTAGTTTTGTTTTGCTTGCTGTTAAAAATCAAAAACCCAAAAAAATTAAATTCCTGCATCTAGTTTTTAATTTCGAGTTGCCCTGTTGCTTGTTTTAGTCTTGCTAAAATGAGTAATCCTGATAATACTGAGTGGTCTGACTTTAACAAATTCGAGTTCACAGCTTTACCTATCTTGAAACCTGAATTTTCTATGATAAACATACAAGTAGGTAGTGGCTCTGTCATAGGGGAAAACAACATTGAGCAATTTCTGAACTTTGTGAGAAAGTCTGATGACTTTAAAAAGAAATCTATAGCTGAACTTGCTCCTAATTATGAAACTGCCATAGCTTCCCTTGTTCAAATGCTAGAAGCTAGGTTTGTTAATATGCATCCTATAATGCAACACATGTTTTTAGCACTTCATGATATGAAAAATGGTGAAAAGAAAGACTTTGTGTTAGAAACTTTGCATGAAGAATTGGGAGATGTTGCTAAGGAAGCTAGAATGATCTTTGCTAAATATAAAATGTTTGATTGCTACACTGATGTTATGAAAATTCTTAGAACAAGAAGGGAAAATAGAGCTAAATATTCTAATCAACCTTTTGCTAAGAATGGTCTGAAAATTCCAATCCCCTATAAAATGATGGCATTGCATGACACTTTAGAAAATAATTTTGGATGGATTGTGCCTGAAAATCTTTTTGATGAAGAGAGTGTACCTAAGAGAAAAGAAAAAGAGAACTCTGAAACTAGCATAAGTAGCATACAATGCATTGTTGATAAGACTTTTAAGCTTTCATTGTATGATCTGGATCTTGACAATACTTGATGCATCTCTTCATGCCTAGCTCAAAGGCATTAAAGAAAAGCACTTCTGGGAGATAACCCATGTTTTTATTTGCTGTTTTATTTTTGTTTTCTTGAGTCAAGGATGCTTGTTTACCTCTGTAGCAACTCCTTTGTATCTTTTATTTGCTGTTTTGTTGTGCCAAGGAGAGTTACTAATGCAAAGTTGGTTTTTATTTTCGGGACTGCATTGGGACAGATTGCTGTTCGTCACCGTTTAATTCAGTAGAAAATCAGAAAAAATCGAAAAATGCTGAAACTTTTTGTGCATGTTCCTGATGATGTTACGCAACTTTCATTATTTCAAAAGTTCTTCATCTGAGCATCGTCAAGTTCTGGTTTGACAGATTCTGTCTTTTATTTTGCATTCTCTCTTTTACAAGTTTTTAAGTGGTTTCTTTTCGTGTAAAAGTGCCCACTTGAGCCTAGTAACAGTGGCTAATGTTTAAAATAGTTGGCTTGTGAGTTTTGTCTTTGCTAGAACTTTGAAGTATTATCTTTTAGTGCACTAACCTGCTAATGAGAAAAGCTGTTAAGTTTTGGTGTGAAGGAAGTTTTCAAGTGTTGATAGAGGAGAATGATATACATGATCAAGAAGAGTGAAGAGCTTAAGCTTGGGGAGGCTTACCTCCCCAGCATATTTCAAGAAGACTCAAGCATCTAAGCTTGGGGATGCCCAAGGCATCCCCTTCTTCATCTACAAATTATCAGGTCATCTCTAATGGTGCTATATTTTTATTGCTTCATGCTAGTGTACTCTTCCTTGGAGCGTCAGTGTGTTTTTGTTTTCAGTTTGTTTTGTTTTGTTTGCTGTGCTATACTTGTTGGATCCTAGTATTCATGTTTGGGAGAGAGACACGCTCCACTTTTTCATTAGAATACTCTTGTGCTTCACTTATACTTGTTGAGTATTCCTGTCTAGTTGCTGTTATTGCTGTTAGCTCTCAGTTTTTCATGTATCTCTTGTTAGAGCTTTCAGTTTCTTTTGAAGAAAGTACTCTCTTGCTTCACTTATATCTGTTTGGAGAGTTGTCAAATAAGTTGATTGGTGTTTGGTTGGACCAGAAAAATGCTATGCATGTGGTAGTGGTATAAAATGCTTACATGAATCTTTTTAGATCGTTGTCTTGAGTAATTTGATGCTTGCCAATTGTTTTGAGCTGTCAAGTAATTAATGTTTAAGCTTGTGCATCATGTAAGTAATGGCTATTAATGAAGAACTACTATAAGGATTTTCTGCTATAATAATCTGTTGCATAATTGGAAGTCCATAGTAGTCTAGATAATTTTTGGATGAAGGCTATGTGTTAACAAGGAAGACAGTGGGAGTCTATGGTTCGTCAAACCTTGTGTTTTATGTACACTCTTGCTATTCCAGTTGATAATGATGTTTGCTTATAATAACCTTGCTAGCCTAAACTCTGTACTAAGAGGGAATGCTTCTTGTACATCCAAAACCTTGAGCCAAATCCATGCCACCTGTGTCCACCATACCTACCTATTATGTGGTGTTTTCACCATTCCAAGTAAATTTCTTCATGTGCTATCTACTAACTACTCAAAACTGTTACATTTCCTTTTTGTGTCACTACTTGAAAAGCTCATAAGGACGTAGATAGGTGGTCTTTATTTCCTGGTTGATCAAATTTTACACACCTGGACTAGTGGCATATACATCCGCTTATCCAATAATTTTGCAAAAAGAGCTGGCAACGGGGTGCCCAGTCCCAATTAATTACAACTTTAACCAAACAATTCTCTTCACATCTTTTTGCCCCTGATTCGTCAGTCAAGCAATGTTCACAAGTGTGTAAACAAAAGAGAAGAGGGATGATCTGCCCGCTGGTAGAAATAACGTCCTTCATGGGAGCCGCTCTTGTAAAGTTTGATCAACTAGTGAAGTAGAGTATTGCCTATTTGCTGATTTGTTGACACCTGTATACACCATTACCTTACAAAACAATATTTTATGCTCTCTATATGCCTTCGGGAACTACAGCTCTAGCACATGATGTTAATCCCTGCTTCCCTCTGCGAAGGGCCATTCTTTTACTTTTATGTTGAGTCAGTTTTCCCACTTCTTTCTGTCTACTTAAGCAAACATCATTGTCAACTCCAGTATAACAGTTTTTACATAACTTTGTGTTTGGTTGATCATATTCTTTGCATTGACATTATCTATATGATATACATGTTGAAAGTTGAAGCAAATGCTGAAGCTATTATCTTCCTTTGTGTTGATACAAACACTTTCATGTTGAGAATTATTGCTGCTGTGAACTAACTATTATGTTAGACTATTATATCTCTAAATGTTTTATAGTATTATTCATGAAAGTTTGCACTTGTGTGATCACTTATGTTTACTCTTTATTTACTTGCTTGCAAACTATAGACCATTGGCTTGGATCACTTCATTCAGATCATGTGCATTACATTGTTATTTGATCAAAGATTGTGTTGGTAGCATGTCACTTCAAAAATTATCTGTTTTTATCGTTTACCTACTCGAGGACGAGCAGGAACTAAGCTTGGGGATGCTTGATACGTCTCAAACGTATCTATAATTTTTGATGTTCCATGCTGTTATTATATCAATTGCTACATGTTTTGGTTACACTTTATATCATTTTTATGCATTTTCTGGGACTAACCTATTAACAAGATGCCACAGTGCCAGTTCCCTGTTTTCTGCTGTTTTTGGTTTCAGAAAATCTATTAAGGAAATATTCTCGGAATTGGACGAAACAAAAGACATCGTCAATAATATCACGAGGAGATCACGGAGTCCAAAGGGGAGTCGGAGCAGACCCACCAGGGGGCCACGCCACACTAGGGCGCGGCCCAGGGTGGGCCCCGCCCCCCTATGGCGTGGTGGCCCCCCTCGGCCACCGACGCCGCCTCTTCGCCTATATATTCTCCGCGACGCGAAAACCCTATTACGGTCGATCATATTCCACGAAAAGTTCCGTCGCGGCCGTCATCGTCAATCTCAGATCGGAGGAGTTCTGAAGCTCTTCCCGGCACCCTGCCGGAGGGGAGATCATCACCGGAGGGCTCTACATCACCATGCCTGCCTCCGGAGTGATGCGTGAGTAGTCCACCCCTGGACTACGGGTCCATAGCAGTAGCTAGATGGTTGTCTCTCTACCTTGTGCCTCCATGTTTAGATCTTGTGAGCTGCCTAACATGATCAAGATCATCTTATTGTAATGCTAGATGTTGTGTTTGCTGGGATCCGATGAATATTGATACCATGTTTATTCAAGTTGTTTATCTATGTGCTCTTGATCTTGCATGCTCTCCGTTGCTAGTAGATGCTTTGGCCAAGTAGATGCTTGTGACTCCAAGAGGGGGTATTTATGCTCGATAGTGGGTTCAGTCTCTAGATATCTGGATCAGTGACAGAAAGGTCTAAGATGGTAGATGTGCTGTTGCTACTAGGGATAAAACATTGGTGCAGTGTCCAAGGGCACTTGTATTGATTACATTACACACTTTACTTCATGCAATAATCTGTTGTTAGCAACTTAATACTGAACAGGATGCGGATGCTGCCTTGAAGGTGGATTATTTAGGCATAGATGCGGTTGGAATAACGGTCTATGTACTTTGTTGTAATGCCCAACTAGATTTCATAGTAGACATCTTGGCATGTATTGCATTGTTATGCCCTCTCTATTTGTCAATTGCCCAGCTGTAATTTGTTTACCCAACATGCTAGTTATCTGTTCTGAGAGAGACACCACTAGTGAACTGTGGACCCTGGTCCAATTTCCTCATACTGTTTACACAACCTGCTGCAATCATCTGTTTCCTGTTACTTGCTGTTTTCCTGCTGTTTTCCACACCATACGTTTAACTCTTTGTTTCTGCAAGACCGGAGAGATTGACAACCTCTCTGTTTCGTGTTGGGCAAAGTTCTGGTTTGTGTCTGTGCAGATTCCACGTTGGTGCAAGCTCCCTAGCGCCAGGGGGAGTCAACATCAACAACCTTCCGATAGATCGTCAAGTCCTACTGGATTGATAACCTTGGGTAGATTATTCAAGGGAAAACTTCTGCTGTCTACATCATAACCTTCCTCTTGGGGTTCACCAACACGTAGCCATCAGGGACCCCTTAGTTATCCACCTCAGCATGGGGTCACAACTTATCCACCTTAATATGGGCCCTTTGATCCACCTCAGCGGGGAGAGCCCCACTTATTCACCTCAGCTCTGGGGTTCCTGAGGTAGCGACCGCGGCTGCGCCCGTGCTCGTGTCATTTCCTCCCCTTTCTTTTCCCTACCCCATTCTTCTACACCTCCAGCGACGAAGCGCGGCAACACCGGCCGGCGAGAGAAGTCTAGCTACACTTCGTCCTCCCGCCCCAAATGACCGCGGTATCCAACAGTGCAAAAGACAAGATGTCGTGACTGCCCATGTTGAGTGGGGGCTCAACCAGCCGGGGATGTTAGATCTGAGCATGTTGAGAGCTTTCGATTGGGCGTTCTGATTTGAGAGGGGGGTGCTCAACCAGCGAGCTCAATTTGCCTCTTACTATGGACTCGGGGAATATCATGTCCAACAATATTAGGAATGCGAAAGCGACCGAGAAGAAGATAACAAGCAGTTATGGCAGATGCTCGATTTGAAGAAGCAAGCAAACAATTGATCAGGGTGAAACAAAAACAAATCGGTTGCTTTCCCTTATGAATAAAAAGAGAAAAAGGAAAGCATTAATTTGCCCAAGTCTTTCTCTCTCACTTTCAAAGTTCTTCAGTTAAAGAAGAACGAAGGGCACAGTTCAGGTTGAAGAAAAAAAAAAGTCTAAGGCAGCCCTAAAAAAAGTGATTAGCCAGTATTAATGTCCGCAGCATGTATTGAGCTCCTAAATGTGTACATAGGACCTCCCAAGACTTTGATACATATTTAGGCTAAACACACATTTAGGGCAACAATACTGTTCTGGCATTGGTTGCTACATTTGGACTTACAAACCGGTGATACACGTTCCAAACTAGCGAGGTGGGACTAAATTTCTAACACCACGTACGCTAGTCTAAACTACTGATCCTTCTGGGCAATGCACACGATCAGCCCATCACGTGCGTCTAAACTACTGGTCCTTATGGGCATTGCACAAGATCGGCCCATCAACATTTTTTGGCTTATCTCGAGGTTGAATAAAATTATTTTTCTACGTTCTTAGGTAAGAAGATGATCAGCTAGTATTGGGAACCTAGAGGCAACTAAATTGCAAGTTTTGCATGAACGGAACATTGGGAGAGGCGTTTTGGCTCCCGGGCACAGATGCACCCGGTAAATTTCAAAAAAAATTCAAAATTTGAAAACTCGTCCAAAAAATCTGAAAAAAATCATGCACGTACATGACCCGGTACTCACCACCGTATTTTTTTTCGCGATGAAATACCATCGTACGCGCCCTGTACAAAAATGACAAATTTCCTGTCAGACAAGTACAGTTCAAAAGTTGAAATTCTGACAGGAAATTTGTCATTTTTGTACAGGCCACATACGATGGTATTTCGTCGCGAAAACAAATACGGTGGTGCGTACCATGGTCATGTACGTGCATGATTTTTTTCAGATTTTTTTGATGAGTTTTCAAATTTTGAATTTTTTTTGAAATATCGGGAGCATCTACTCCCGAGCTCCAATGTGAATTTCCGCGGAACATTAATATATATAACACACACGAGTACATAATAAGGTAGCACAGACCCTTAATTACATATTAGACGACACGACACAACAATGAAACTTACTAGTCACATTATATATTAATTTGAAGAAGCAGTACATAAGAAGTCATTACAAAAGATTTCTGACTCTTCGCCGGCGGTGGGCGGTGGGCTATCCTACTTCTTCCTTTGCCTCTTCATTGGCGGTGTTGCGCCCCTGTCGTCATCGTCGTCGGAGTTGTCATCGGAGTCTGCCTCCTCGTCGTCGTATTCTCCTCCTCATGGGAGTCGTCGACCGGCGGCTCCTCCTCCTGCTCATTGTCCTCCTCCTCTCTTTGTCGCTAGAGTCGTCGTTGTTGCCGTCCTCCGCCTCTGCTCCCTCCTCCTCCCCTTTCCCCTCCCACTAGTGGTCGTCGCCCGCCTCCCACCAGTGGTCGTCGCCCGCCTCCCACCGCGCCTTGACCGGTGATACACGTTCGAAACATGGAGCAGAAGTGTGTTATCTGTAATTTGTTATGGCCTTTCCCTTTTAGCTATATATATGTAGGGAGGTTCGAGTCAGCTACAAATTGTACTGGTAAGGTTTCCACATGTATGAGCTTGAGCTATTTATGCTTACTAGAACAGACTTCAGTGCTTTAGTGGAGATACCAAATGCTTTCATGTTTGTTCCATTAATTTGAGTTATTCAGCGTGCTGTTCAATTGCTGTGAGTTGTATTGGTTCAGCTGGCATCAAGATGCGTTCTATAGTCATGAAAACTTAATTCTGGTCAGCATACTAAAGTGTTGACGCCCAAGCTCCAATGGAACGAAAATCATGGTAACACTAGAATTTTGTGCTGTTACTAACCATGTAACGATCACCTCTCATACAAGCAAAAAGTTGACAGGACGCATTATGAGTCCAGATAGGGAAATAAGAGGAATTGCAATCCTAGATAGCAGAATTCACATACAGCTAGCACACATTATATATAACATAAAGAGATAAAAGGGGAATGTGAATCCTTGTGAAAACAAGCGGAGCTGGACTAAGCAGAGACACAGAATGTCAGCTACCAACAGTTAACTGGCGGTCTTCTAACAGATGCATTCGGCACAGAACGTCAGCCTGATAGGAGGAGAATGTAAAGAGATAAAAGGGGAATGTGAATCCTTGTGAAAACAAGCGGAGCTGGACTAAGCAGAGACGATGATGCTCACGGGAGGGACAGTCAATCACTTGGTAGAATCGCCTGACTGCGGCTCGCACCAAACTGGCGTTGGTAGGTCGGTTACTCCTATGTCATTTGGTGCTCGATAGGAGAACGCGGTTTCTTCGTCGGGTGTTCGGAAGCTAACCTGGAGGACATGGGGTTGCAACCCTCCCATGTCGTCCCTTCTGAAGTAGTGACCCAACTCATCCTCGCTCTCCTCCATACGGTCGTCCAGAAAGTGAAAAGTGGGGTCAAACCGAGTGACACAAGATACGGAAGAAGCCTGACCCAGAAAAAGCATTTCACCGCTGGGTTCTTGTAGTGGGCCCACGTGGCTTGCCCGGCCACGTCGTCAACAGACAGACGGTAGACTCTGATATCAAATGTACCAGGTACCTCCTAATAATGTTACCAACCCGATCTTGGTAGCGATCATCCAGCGGTTTGCTCGAACGTACCACCTGATACCTCAGCATTCTGAAAGAGGTTCCCTGTGGAACAAGCCTGAGCAGATCTTCATTAGACGTGAGGAAGTGGAACTCACCCTGATAGAACAAAATGTCTACCACCCAATCTGATGTACTTCCAATCTCTGTCCAGTGCTTGTCCTCCAACTTCCACGTGGCTATGGTGGCATCACGGGACTCGCCAATGTATAGAACTGCAGCTACTGTATAGCGACCGGTTGAAGGGGGACGTGTGAGGGCAGCCATCTGAACCCACGCCTCTTGAGTTGTCCCATCCCTGTCGAGTATCGTCAGCGGCAGGTCAATGCGACCTCTCCTCTCTCCATTGCACACGTTATATAGAATGAACTGCGGCTCCGGGTCTTCGATGCTGATGAATACCCATGGCCCCAATGCGCCACACAGCAGCCCACTCTTCAGTTCAGCCGGAAGCCAGATGTTGTGCAGGCACCGGGACGCAGGATCGAAGAACCTCGGGGTGCTGCTTGACGGAAGAAACAGCCACGGCAGCTCAGGCAGCTTCATCTCGCGGATGCTCTTGCCCAGTGCTGGTTGATCCAAGAGAGGCGTCGCCTGTCGATTCCACAAGGACGATGATCTGTCACGATCTGCTTTATCAGATCACAGGGGAGCTCACCCCAGCCTTCAGGCTGTGTAGCCTGCACATAAGGAAGGAACTCCATAATTAGATTCGTTTAAATAAAAGCAAATTGGGCACACTATTGAAACTAAAATAGAAATGCTCTGTGGATTGAAAGTGCAGGGATGCAATAGACTTCAGAATACTACTATTCTTGACCACGGTAAGACTGAAACAGAGACACGTCTATTGTACATTCAGAATACTATATTCGCGAGACGAAGGAGAGCGCTGAGATACACGTCTGAACATCACGCATAATGAACTGAAACTAGTAACACAATGTGTGATGAGGGAGTAATAACCCGGTAGGCCCATGGAGAGGAAATCATGACTCGCCAGGCAGGAGGCCCGACCAGGCCAGCCATCATCATCATGGGCCGGGTCACACTGATGGGTCGGTGAGCTTGTCGATAACCTGGCCTACACAAGGAAGGTTTCAGAAGACCCGGAAGCGGTACGCGTCATGACTTGGAGGACACGAAGGGCCTAGAAGAGATAGACTAGGACTCTGAGTTTGGTATAACTCGGACTTACCTTGTAAACAACCAGGAGACCCGGATGTCTTTATAAGCCGGCTCCTAGGTCATAAATAGACAGACTCGAGAGACAAATCCCAAACATGAGAAGATAGACAAGATAGAGAGAGCCCAAGAGAGACCTCCCATGCCGGAGTCATCTAAACCCGGCAATCATCGCCATTGGCGCACCATGTAATATGTGATCATATAGTGAGTTATAGCAGCACGTAGGGATCCTCCACCGAGGGGACCCGAAGCTGGGTAAAAAATATCTTCTCCCCCGTAGAGCTAGACCAACTCCTGGACACCAGTTTCGCCTTGCCCTACAACTCGAGCTACCCCAAGGTAGCATCTGCCGTGTTATCTACACCAAGACAGTTGGCGCCCACCGTAGGGCCTGCGTCCAAAGGTGTCCTCATCAAGGGAGAAGCGCAGCAAGGAATGGAGAAATCGTCGGCGGCAAGGTCATCATCAACCAGCAAATAGATCGCATCATGATTTCGGGTGAAACCTGAAAGCCGGCGTTGAAAGATTCGAAGAGCCGGCAACGGAGGGCAGAGGCAAAGAGCCACGCGTGGGGGATCAACAGCAACATTGCCCTCGTGCGCTACTGGTCAAATCCGTCAGATCGGTGCGTGCGGAGGCTCGACATCACCATCGCCCCGTGCGCACGCGTTTAATGCATCTGCCGGATCAAGCGACGTGAATCGCAACAAGGCTAAGTTTGACCCGGCAGTAGTTCGGTCATCAGCTGGGTCGATTAATTCTGTGATCCGTGCGGGAGTACGAGTACGATTCAATTCTCAACCCAGCCAGCGGCGAAAAATCTAATCAGTACGGATCATGTCCCGAGGAGAAAAAGGAAAGAAACAAGAGCCACCAGATAGCTACGCTGGGTGCGTACGTGCAAGAAAACGAATCGAGCGCAACTACTCCCTCCGTTCCAATTTAATTGACTTGTCATCTACTTACATGTCTAGATACATTCACATGTGGTAGATGACAAGTCAATTAAATTGGAATGGAGGGAGTAGTACTCAAGGTGGAAAACAAATCCATATGTGACACGGTCTTCGAGGCTACCAAAGAAAAGAAAGGAATAGGCGGCCAGCCGGGTTACGGTCAGGCTGAGATATGCTTCGTCGACAGAGCGTACGAGTTTGAATTTATAGAATCCAAGGAAATAATACGATCCAGAGGGTTGCCATTGAGTGCGACTCCCGTGAGTTTGATCATATTTTTTATTCTTGAAAGAGAAGGATATAGCAGTTTGAGTTGCTGGTGCATGCAAACTCTTGTCGACGACCTCACAAGGATCGGCGATCCGGCCGTGGGCCGGCTTCGAATGTTTATCGATGACCCGGCCGTCGGCCGGCTTCTGCAGTGGTGCGATCGACTGCAATCTCGTCGTGGTTGCCCAAGAAAGTCCGCGCTCCCACACAACGTCATCAACACAGGAAAACAAAATGAGCTAAGTCGTATTTATGTTTAAATTTCATATTTTATTTATTCAGTCAATTAAATATATCTACCTCCTTCAAGTTAATCCCTGGAGTTAAATATATTGTTTATAAGGAAATTACAAAGATCATTCAGAAGATTGCAGGTAACTTTCCAAAGTCGAGTTATTTATCACTCGCAATGGGTTTATCAAAGTCGAGCTATCTATTGCTTGCAATGGATTTCTTAGATAACAAGGTTTCTATTAAAGTGCCATCGATGTGCTCCGGTTCAAATCGCTGGCTCATGCCTTATTTATCATTATCATCCTGGCTCAATTGCCGATCTATACATTATTTACTGCCATCAATCTAGCTCAATCGCCGGCTCATGTCTTATTCATTATTCATTATCCTCATTTGGCTCAATCGCTGGTCTATATATCATTCATCATCTTTTCAGATCTATCACCGTACTCCGGCTTATTCATTATCATTATTCCGGCTCAGTCGTCATACTCTGGCTTGTACATCGATTAACGCCAAGAGCGTGCCAAATATTTATCAATCAGAGGGGCGAATCCTAAAATCCGGGTCTCCCTGTTATCAATGGTTGGGTTGAAGACATGGATCTTACCATGAAACATCTCCCGGCTTAAGTTATTTTTCAGTTATCAATGGTTGGGTTGAAGACATGGATCTTACCATGAAACATCTCCCGGCTTCAGTTATTTTTCAGTTATCAATTGTTGGGTTGAAGACATGGAAAATCCATGAAACATCCCCCGACTTTAATTATTTGCAGATTGTTAGCGTGCCCAGGAGTGTTTCGCAACTTCGGTTAGCGTGCCCAGGAGTGCTTCGCAACATTCTGCATATTGGGTCTTGGGGGCTGATCGCTCGAATAGCGCAGTTACAAACTCAAGACCCGGCATATAAGCCACTTTGGTCATGGGGGCTGATTATCAGTTATTGGTACAGCTGCAATCCCATGACCCGGCCAAATTCAGAGCCACTATATTCTTGGTTATCTAAACTTAAGCTCGATGTGAAACGCAATTATATGGCCTGATTGCGTGCCTGTAAATTCAATCAGTCATGAGGCCCACTGAGACTTGACTGAGCCTGTCTTTAACAGAGAGGTCGCAACAGTGAAGATCCATGCGAAAGCCGGCTTACAGTTTATAGAAACCAAAAGGGTCATCTAAACCAAAGGGATTTGCAGAACGACATATCACGTTCATTAAAAAAGCAAACCCTCAGGGTGCACGTACACCATCAGCATAAATATTCATTAGTTGCTAATTTATTATAAGCCTGTCATGTTGAATATTGTTATTTTTTGCATAAGGAAATTGTTTTTTGCAGGATAAATCTATAACCCGGCAGCTGAAGCCGGCTCGTCTAGTTTGATATATGCAGCTCAGCGATTCAAAAAGTATATATTATATAGAGTGCCACTAGCAATTCACGTGGGTATCAAGGCATCACTCCAGCAAAGGCCAAAATTATCTAGCTTGCTACAACGATGGATGAGTTTCACGTGAGCAGTTGGTTATAAAGGAGAAACTGGTCTAGCTTTTCTATGCACATAGCATGCAGCAAAGTAAAAAGAGAGTGAAAGTTGCAATCAGTTCAGTTCATTGGCGAAAGCAGCCACCATTATAATCATCATCGCCGGCTTCTATAATTTGGGTCACACAGCAGGGAACAGAGCAACGTGATCTGGTCTGCAGCAAGAGAAGAAAATACGAGGTACCTTAGTCTCGTGCAAATTAATCAAAAGTCAAAAGAAGTGAAAGAGCAGCCGGTTTAGCAATCATCAAGTGAATTAAAGCGAGTCAAGAGGAAACAATAAAAAAAAGCCGGGTGCTAAGTGATTCGTGTGAGTCAGTTGAAAGCTGCGATGGAGGAACAAGAAGCTAGCTAAAAAAGAGTGATCGCCAGTATCGATGCATGTAAGTTCGTTTGAAGCTAAGCTCAAGGTCGAAGAGAAGCACTGTTGTTGCCTGGTCACGTGAGCATGCATGTATGCATGTCACGCGAAATCAAAAAGAGAGAGAAAAATACAAGCCGGCTGATTGCTCAATTGAGTATGTCTCAGTGCAAATAAAGGGAGATCGGACAGCATGGCTGGCTCTTGTTCTACGGGCCGGTTTTGCGACATTCAGCAATGCCATCACGGATAAATTTCACATGAGCGTTTTCAACATTGCTGCGCTTGATCTGGGTGTCACTTGATTTGAAGGAAAAAATAATCATGAGTCGTTGCAGGCGAAAGAACTGACGCTTGGTGGCTATAAGAGTTGAAATATTCTAAGATGATACAAATATTGAAGAACAAGCTCCGAGCTGTTGCAGGCATACACCTCGACGCTTGGGGGCTACACTATTGAGTTTTTATCAGAGATGTTTTGAGTGGAGTCCCAGGTGGCTGTGGACAGCAAACCCGGCACTTGGGGGCTACACTAGTTAAAAGTTTATCCAAAGCAAATTATCAAAGTCCCAGGTTGCTGCAGGCACACAACTCGGCACTTGGGGGCTACAGTATTTGAAGTTCAAAATTTCTCTCAGAGGTACAGGATGCAGAAAGTCCCAGGTTGCTACAGGCACACAACCCGGCACTTGGGGGATACATGAGTCAAAGTGTTCATTTATCTACCACAAGCACCAAGTTAGGTGATAAACTCGGAGCTTGGGGGGCTACAGGTTATATACAACACGAGAAAAATCAAAATTCATATTCTTGACAACCAGTAAAACTGGAAGTATTTCGCCGGGTCTTCAAAAGCCGGGTCTTGAAAGTTAGCCTCCATGTGAGTAGGCTTCATCAAGTCCGGGTTGTGGGAATCTGGAGCATCCTTCAGCACAGCCTCCAAATGAGTAGGCTCTATCAAAAACCGAGTCAAAGGACTCACAAAAGAAAGAGGTCAGCCTGAATGCTTAAAGGCCAAGTGTTGAACAGAAAACCGGAGGCGTATGAACCCGGTAGACAATGGCCGGGTTATGATATGGACCGCCAAGAAGAGCCGGCCTAGCTAAAGAGAAAGCAATGTAACCCGGATTTTATATTTTTTGTGAGTATTTCTTATTTTCAGGAGGTTAACCCGGACATCAAGGATGGCGGCTCCCCTTGAGAGATAAAGTTTGAAGTTAAAGAAAAAGCACGCCAAACCTGACGTCCAAGTTAACCTGGGGGCTACTGATGGGGGGATTATAACCCGGTAGGCTCATGGAGAGGAAAGCATAACCCGCCAGGCAGGAGGCCGGGTGAGGCCAGCCATCATCATCATGGGCCGGGTTATACTGATGGGCCGGCGAGCTTGTCGGTAACCTGGTCTACACAAGGAAGTTTCTAGAAGACCCGGAGGTAGTATGCGTCATGAAGTCCAAGACTTGGAGGATACGTAAGACAAGACGAGTTAGAGTAGGATTCCAAGTACGGGTATAATCTGGCCTTACCTTGTATGCGACCAAGAGACCTGGTGGCCTTTATAAATCGGCTCCTAGGTCATAGATAGACAGATTCAAGGGAAATAGACAAAAGAGAGAGAACCCAAGAGAGAGCTCCCACGCCGGAATCATCCAAACCCGGCGATCGCTATTGGCGCACCATGTAACATATAATCATATAGTGATTTATAGCAGGACGTAGGGATCCTCCACCGAGGGGACCTAAACCTGGGTAAAACATATCTTCTCCCCCGCAGAGCTAGACCAACTCCTGGACACCAGTTTCGCCTGGCCCAACAACTCAAGTTACCCCATGGTAACATCTGCCGTGTTATCTACCCCACGACAATGTGTCTGTGCTTTCCTGATCTAGTAACACAATGTGCCAAACTGAAACTGGCTTTTGCTTATTTGGCCTCCTCTTAGTCAGCAGCGGCGAAGATTCATAGAAAAGGAATTAATTAGTGGAGTCAACTACTAATCATTAATCATTAATTAGTGGAGTCATTAATTAATTTGTGGAGTCAACAAATCAACCAGTTGCTTAAAGTGGAATTAGCTAAAATATTCATACTACTCCTAATACAAAAGGAAGATTGCCATAATGAACTGACGTAAGATCAAAGTAAGCAACTATACTCCTACTACTCAAGTAACAATTAATATTGTTTTGTCAACTACTCATTTAATTGGAAAATCACATACCACTTATGGGCCTAGGATCTATCATGGATTAGCAATCCACTCCGGTCTCGGATTCTAATTAAATTTGGGCAACACATATCACATGGATTACAGGCCCATGTAGTTCATTATTCGGCGAGATCGACCACATTAGCCCAACACAGACTAAACAGCAATCATTAGTAATAATCCACCTACTACTGTATAACATGTACAACTAGTATAACAAACACGGAGCACAGCAGCATCTACACCGTGGTGGCGGCAGGCATAAAAAAAATCATCATCAACTGTAACGTCAACAGATCAAAAGCAGTAGGGCAGAACATCCTTAAGATGGTCTACGTACGGTGCTCATACATGTTCAGAGTCCTGACGATGAGACAACTAAATCGAAACTCAAGTGTTCATGACGAATTAAGAAAACAATTTCCAGTTCATACTTGCATAAATAATCAACGGTTTCAACAAAGTAACACATTAATTAGTTGCTACTAAAAGTGAGATTAGCTAAGATCGGTACATAAAAGAAATGTGGTATAATTGAAGGATCACTTTCCTAAACGACCCAAGATGCATCGGTTCATGATTAATCAATGGACAATTCAACAGCATTTTTTCTCATTGAAATTGGCAAAACACATCCCGCTTTAGAGCAAGTATAATAAGAAAGCCCACTGCTGGCTCTATAGCCAGCGCCACGTCACCTACAGCCATCTTAAAGCCACAGCCGTATAATAGGCTAGCTATTAGGCTGCTTGTTGGGTTGATTCAATTATTTAATGCTTACATTTATATATCACCTGTTGTGATCCAGTGTAACATGCATCTTTGTAGTCATTCAAGCAACATGCAAATATATCATCCACGCTAGCAATACAAACCAAGGCAAACTGATTAATAAGTAATGAACTAGGCAAACTGATCAATAAGAAAGCCAGGAACAGACGAGACATAACAACATTCCACTGACACTTAAACATTATATGAGTCCATAAGAAAGTATTGACCACACATGACATCGACACTTTAGAAGAAACAAGACAATAGTTTTGATCTCGACGACAACGAGCAACAAACTGCCAGCACATAGCACCATGACATTGACACTTCACAAGAAATTATCAACCAAAAAAAATACTAAATACAATCACCGGCAAACAAGCCATTTTTTTATCTTGACGACGATAAAGGCAGAAGGCAATAGTTGGAACTTCAGCAGAAACAACCAGCTAACCATTTGCATCAGCAATACAAATATCAGTAGCCCATAATGTTAGAACATCAGCAGATATCATGTTGATCCTCAATGTTACATGGAGATAAGATGCAAATATCAGTAGCCCACCATGACTAATTATGACGGCTATTGTGAAACTTATGCCAAATATGCTCGACCAGATCACTTTTAAGTTGGGTATGTTGTGGACGAGCACGGATAGTAGCTTTTCTTACGCAGCACATCAGCGAAACACAGATTACCACCAACATTTACTTCAGGAGGTAAAGCAAATGAAGCCCCTGGATCCATATTCATGCCATATGCTTATACTGACCACTAACTACAGCGTGTTCCTCCATGTAGTATTTCTATATTTTAGTAAGAAGACAAAGCATAAGCTTATACTGACCACTAGCTAGAGAGCATATGTTTATAGCATATGCCTATACTACACATCTTTCCAATTTGTTTTTGCATCAGACCAGCACTATAATTCAAGATCAGAAGTGAATCTTTTACTGCAATTTCAAAAAGGACAGAAACATTTGATGCATTAATAGGCTAATATATAGCTAAGGGATTTCGGTTTAGAATTCCTAGTACCTAAAGTATTTCAGAGCACAAAAATAATCAAGCAGCATGCTGCAATCAGCACGGCAAGCCTGGCCCCATCACCAATCTTTGTCCTCAGTCCAAAAAGCATACAATTGTCCTATAATTAACAATAAAAGCATCCCTGAACACTATACTACTACATAGTGTACCTTGAAGAATAACAATACTATCCGTGTCTATTAGGTTCAGTAAGCTGGCAACAAATTCGTATATCATGTAGATACAATTAACCAACCAAGATTAGTGCCAATAGCACATACCATGCCTGCAGGTCGTGGTCGTCAAGACCTCCTGTCATCGGCGTAGGTTGAGCTGAGCCTCCAGTTCCGACAGGCGGTATCCACCAAGGGCCTTGAGCTTGCAAATCGGCCATACCTGGTTGATGTACCCCGGGGAGCCAGCACGGTGGGGGTGAGGCCGCCATGGACTGAGGTGGGCGTGGTGGTAACCAGGCGCCGGGTGCAAACATGGAAGGGACTGCCGCCGGCGGGACTGGCTGAGATGTTGGAGGCGGGACGGGCTGAGCCGGCAGCCATGAGAACTCCGGAGGCGCTGGTGCAGTTGTCCTCTTGGACTGGCCAGCCATCTCACAACGGACGCCGCCGGGGACGGGATTGGAGTCTAGGGTTCTTGACTGGTGATTTGGGGACGATTTTGGTGGCCAGCAAGGGGATTTACCATGAGAGGGCTCGATTCGTAGGGGAGGCAAAGGGATTTGGCGCGCGATGGCTCGATTTGGCGCGGGAATAGATCGATTTGGCGCGGGAAGGCTGGGACGCACGAGATCGAGAGGGAAATCGCACGATATATATATATTATTTTTTTGCACTCTAAATCGCACGAATTACGGGCCCAGATAATGCGCTTACTTCAATCATGTACGTAAGAAACAATGCGGTACTACACCGCCGTCGCGGAATGCCGGAATGCATACAACATTACAACATCCCATTCCACCTACCGTAACGTCAATCAACAGATTAAAAGTTGGACTCATCCAACAGCTAGATCGCCTCGGATGAACAAAATGTAAAACAAAAAAGGCCAGAAAGCTGATGCTCTTCTCGTACGAACGTTACTTACCATCGGCGCCTGCAGCTGCGGCGTAGCCTCGTCGTCCATCTCCCGCCGGCCGCGCGGGGAAGTCCTTGCCTGCCGCGCGCAAACACAAAATAAACAAATAACCAGTCGATCCACCGAGTAATTAACCAACAGAATCAGGATTTCAGGACACAAAATAAACCGCATGCAACCTCCATGAACTAAAATCCACAAAAGTAAACCCTAGCCGATCGATGTTCCTGGCATTAAACGACACACGCATGACACTAGTACATCATCGAAACACGGATGACCAAAGGGGAGCAAGCTAGGTGCTCAAGCAAGGAAGGCATTGCGTCGAGCAGCAGCAGTGCGTGTGATGTATGCGTACATGCATGCTGCTGCGGCGATGACTGTAAGCGCAAAAGAAGAAGGAATACCCTCGAACGAAACGCAGCGACAATGGCCGGACATACATGCATGACGGGCAAAAAACACCTCAGATCAAAACGGTTTGGCTAGGCCTGCCACGGAATCACGCGGAGCGGCCATGGAAGAAGAGGGGGTCGTCTAACTCAGAAAACACCGGAGGAATCCTCGACCGCGTTTCGATGGATCGGCGAATCATTCAGATGCGAGCAGCAGCAGCGCCGCGTGTGCTGGATGGTATACTCCGCCGCCGCTACGCGCGCTGGCTCGCCGCCGTGTAAAACAAAACCCAGCGAAAAATTAAGCGAGAAGAGGTATGCTCCACTTTTCAACCAGAAGAAGGAATGCATCTGCCATGGAATCGGGCAGAGAGAACTGATCCGCGCATGCAGCTGCAACACGGAGCCGCCAGGGTTTCGAGATCAAAGCAGCGTGCGCAACCAGATCAAAGCAGCTTTACGCCCTGCCATGGCCGCCAGGCCTTCTCCCCCACACGATCATAGAACGCAAAGAGCAGAAAACGGAGGAGAAAAAATCGAATCGAAGTGCAGAAAGAGATCGGGATCCTCGCACTCGCACGCATACGAGACCAGACAAAGCAAAGCGAACCAGCCGTGAGATGAGGAACGGATCAAACATACGAACTCCGCGTGCTTTCCAAAACCCAAAGCACTCACCGTGAGATACGATCGAGTTTGCTCCTGATGTGTTCCTTTGGTCCTCCCTGGCCGGCCTCCCCGGTTCTTCTCCGGTGCGCGGCGGGGGATGCGTGTGGGTGTGACTTGCCACTGACGGCTGTGACTTGTAACAGGGTCTGATCGTCTGCTGTAAGTGGAGAGAGATCGGTTACGGCGTTTGCCGGACACTGTAGTAGTACTGTGCAAAAACGGAACGCGGTGGGCCAGCGCTGCCATGGCGCCCCGGGCGGAAAACAACAAGTGGGCCACTCCAGTCAGCGACTCACCACGGCACGCGCGCGCGCGGCGCAGCTACTAGTACGTACGTGCAATCGCGCGCGAAAACGGTTTCGGCACCAAAAGTTAACACAAGCCGCTATCATTACCGGGCGGTAAAGGCTGCCAGTGAACCCAGCTGCGTCCTGCCGTGGCAGAATGTTACGCCTCGTTCTTTCCTGCCTCAGGTGAACTCCGTCCACAACCATATATAGCTTATAAATATGTGAATCATTAAAATTATACAAAGAAAAGTGTGTCTTCGTTCAATTATAATGTAAAAAAGAATAATATCTTTCGTCACAAAGAGCACATCTCTTAACTAAGAGAGGGCCAATTTATTCGTCTTCTTTCAACTCAGTAATCATTCTAGGTAACATTGCCTAAAGCATGTTTGATTGATATATTAACTAACATTGTTAATATTTTCCATATTTTTTCTGCCCTACATGCAGAGGGTTAAACTATCAAGATAAGCATCACATTTTAAAACACTTAAGATCTTTGCACATGATTATGAATTAATGAGTTGTGGAGCCCAGGTTGCAAGGAAACAATCACACTCTACTAGTGTTGTTGTGAATGGGAAAGTAGCACTTGGAAGTGCGGGCATATACTCCTCTTCGGAAAAAAAAATTAATGTTTAAAATTTATGAAAAAAAAATTGTGCGCGTCTGCATGTTCCATGTCTGTGTAAAAAGTTTCTCGGATATATGACCTTTTAGTTGGCCTTTATAAAAAAGACAAAAATATGTCACATGATTACTGCTACTCCATATAACATCGAAACTTTCGGAAAGTAAGTTTTTGCTCCCGAGCTCTAGTGATATCGCATTTTTCAAAAATTCAAAACCTGTATTTAGAAGTTTCAAAAAAATCTAAAAAAACATGCATGTTCTAAATGTTATATCTTACAAACATGAAAAATCTCAATGCAAAATACAATACTCTCTGAGCTAGACAAAAAAGACAAAGGTTGAAAAATTGAAACTACATATTGTTCACTATATTCGAATCTATACATTTGTCTTTTGTGGAGCTTAAACCGTAAAGTATTTTGCATTTAGATTTTGCACGCTTGTAACGTATATCATTGAGGACGTGCATGATTTTATTTAGATTTATATGAAACTTTTAAATATATTTTTTGTTTTTTCGAAATAGACGATATCACTGGAGCTCGGGAGCACCAAATCTCATCTCTACAATCTGTTTTTTTTATGCAGGGCACATGTTTTGTGAGACATATGAATGAAATTTTTGTGTTCAATGTTTTTAGACATGTTTTGACATATTTTTAACATTTCAAATAAGAGGGAGCATATGCCCCCTATGTTCACTATATTCACTATCGGTTGTGAAAGGGTGACTAAGGGCATCCCAAGGGCGCCCTCGTTATTATGTCCTGATGGCCCCATATTCTATCTGTTTCGCGGCATCCAGACAAGGTGTCTGGGCCGATGGGGCACCCTCAAATGACCATTTTTATTAACAAAATCAGGCACCGTCAAATCGTACGCTGCCTTCTTATGCTCACCCGGCGTGCCACTGGAGAGTCTGGGGATACGGCAGGCCACGGCGAGACGCACACTGCCGGTCGGGCTGAACGCCGCCACGGTCTTGTCGACAGCGGACCGTGCTTCCTGCTCGGCTGGTCGTGGAGCGAGGTCCGGGGACTCAGAGAAGGTCCGGGATATGTCGTCGGCGATCTGCAGCTCGGGTGGGTGAAGGAAAACGGTCAGGCTGGTGTTGTCGCCGGCAAAAATTTCCCCATCGCGAGAGAGCCATGTGAGGGTTAGATGCGGGTCTCGCGGACTCGCCGGACGCGTAGTGGATTAGTGGGTTGACCGCTTCGGCCCGCTAGGAACGACACGAGCAACCCAGCGGTTTTTTGCGGATGTTTTCGCGGGGCGACGTTGCGGCGTGATGGTCCCGCGCCGCTTGCAACCTGAGTTGAACCCTAGTACACAAATTTCGGTTGTGCTAATTATCAGCTGATTTACCTTCACGCTCAGTCCATGGAGCATCGGATCCTGTGTGCCAAGATCCGCGTTATTGCTGTTATTGTTGTACGTTTTTTTAACATGGGGGGCCATGATTATTTTAAGGGAATAACACACTTTATTACTCAATTATTTATGATACAATAAGAGTTAGGGATGTGCAAAAACGGTATCATGGTTTAACCGGTTTAAGCTAGTTCATTTCTGGTACTACCTCCAAATTTATGATTGAGTTTGTGAACGAAAATGAACTAGCTTCCAGACCGGTTTTAACTGGTTTTCACGGTTTCAGATTTGCACACCCCTAATAAGAGTGTCCGGAGAGTTCAAAAGGCACAATCGTCGTCCAAACACGCATGGCTCTTTGTCGCTGTTGTATTGTAGGCTGTGTTGAGCTGTCAGTATGGGCTTTCTTTGGGTTATTAGGTAGGCCTTACTTTGTGTTGTATTTTTTTCTTGATGAATATTAGTATTGTAAGGAATTTGCTATGTGACCTTTTTTCGGTTGCAGAACAGATTGTAATTGAGTTTTTTTTAATTGCAATTCGGCTGCAGAGTTTTATTTGTCAGTTGCAAGTCGGATTGCAACCGAGTTTTTTTTTTCCAATTTCGTAAGTGGGTTTGCAACTGAGATTTTTTTCTTAGTTGCAAATCGGGTTGCAAGTGAGATTTTTTTTTTGTCAGTTGCAAGTCGAATTGTAAATGATTTTTTCCCAGTTTTGTTTAGTGTGTTTGCAATTGAGATTCTTTAGTTGCAAAAAAGTCGGGTTACAACTGAGATTTTTTTTCCTATCTACAAATCGGGTTGCTTTGAATTTTTTCTCTAGTTGCAAGTTAGATTGCAACTGAGAATTTTCCAGTTGCAGGTTAGGCTGTAACTGTTCTTTTCTATATATCATGTATTCATGTTTTTCGTTGAGTAGGTTTTTGAAAAAACAATTAAATTAGACCATAAGCCTAAACATCCAATACGTGAGAACTAGCTAGGCCCCCCAAAGAGGATTGTCCTTCATCGAGCAAGTTGGGTGTTCCCCAGTTGTCATTCAAAGAGACTCCCTTGAACTTGTCGAAGCTTACAATGGGATGGTGGAAATTTGGAGCCCCTTTGCAGCGATTCTTGTTGACTGTTTCATGAAGGCTCATAGTATTGGCTCAATCACCGTTCAACACTGCCGTCGAGAAGCAAATACGGTGGCACACAATCTGGCTAGACATACCTTTGAGTCCAATACTGCTATTTTTTGGGATTCTGATCCACTTAGTTTTGTCAGGCAAGATGTAATAAACAATGTATCCTTGTTTGTCTGAAGCAGCAGGTACCAGACGCACTCTTTTCCTTCCAGGATACCTAAGGGGACTGGAAGGTTTCTAATGAGGCGGCCTGCTTGCTTAATAAAGTGGCGATGAATTTCAAAAAAAAAAACTAGGCCCCAAGGAAAAAGCCCATGGGCCAGGTGAGGAGCATTCATACGCGAGAAACAATTAAACCAATAATTCTCTATAAAAAAATTAAACCAATACAACCAGCATACAAACGAGGCTGATGTCCGAATTCGAGTATTAAAGAGGACCCTTATAATTTTGGTTGCTGTTAGTAGTAGTAAGTAATTTCAAGTCAACTGTGGAAGGAAACGCCAAAAATTTGCTGACCCTCGAAATATGAATTTTCGCAATATTTCGACGACATTTTAAATCCCTGCCTAGGATCTAGCCTTGCAGAGCATATGTCGGTGCCGAGAGTCCGGGGAGGTCCTATTCATCGACCTGGTCGATGCATACTGCGCTCCACTCGCGCAGACGACCACATGGGCCACGGCCCACGACCCCCTTGCTCGCATCCCCTTCTTCTTCCTCCACCGTCGCTCCTGGTCGCCTTCCTTCTTCCTCTTCCGCACACGGCACACCGCCGGTGTTGACCCTCGCCCCAATCCACCCGCCTCCTCCGCCGGCCAAGCCGTCTGCCGCCGCCTCCCGCGGTGCCTCGCTGCCCCGCTGAAAGATCGAGGATGTCGCCTAGAGGGGGGGGGGGTGAATAGGCGTTTTAAAATAATTACGGTTTAGGCTTGAATAAATGCGGAATAAAACTAGCGTTTAATTTATCAAGCACAAAACCTAAACAAGCTAGGTTCACCTATGTGCACCAACAACTTAGCTAAGCAAGATAAACAACTAAGTGATAGCAATAGATAACTTCAAGCTCAAAGGCTATCACAAAGGTAAATGCATAAGTAAAGGTTTGGGTATAGAAGTAACCGCAAAGTGGACACGAGGAGATGTTTCCCGTAGTTCCTTCCCAATGGAAGTACGTCTACGTTGGAGGGGTGTGGAGCCACCTAGGCGCTCCAATAGCACGGATGTGCTCACCCTATTCTCCGTGAGCTTCACCCGTGAGGGATTGGCTCGTTCCACTATGAGGTCGACTTGAAGGCGTTGACCAAACCGATACACAAAGGTCGGGGAACTCCACAATGAGTTGGAGCCTCCCAACAATGCCTCGGACTTCCTCCGAGACTCACAAAGGCACCTAGGGTTACAAGCAACCCAAGATGCAACGAGAACCACAAAGAGTAATGAGCTTCTCAAACTTCACTTCCACGTATCACCGTGGAGAACTCAAACCGATGCACCTAATGCAATGGCAAGAACACAAGAAGTGCTCAAAGCAATTCACTCTCAAATCCCACCAAAGCAACTAATGCTATGGAGGAAGATGAGAGGAAGAGTAAGGAAAACAACAAATGAATCCCAAGATCTAGATCCAATAGGTTCCCCTCACTTAGAGGAGAGATTGATTGGTAGAAACGTAGATCTAGATCTCCTCTCTCATTTCCCTCAAGAAGGAGCAAGAATCATTGGAGGGATTGAGAGATAGGCAAGCTCAAGAAGGTCAACAATGGAGGAGAGAGACTTGCCAAAAACGAGCTCAAAGAGTTATGTTCAATGGGGAAGAAGACCCCCTCAAATAGGACTCCCAAAACTGACCGTTATGAGTCATTTTCGCACCTCGGCGGTACTACCGCTGAAAACACAGCGGTACTACCGCCCGGGCGGTACTACAACCCTTACTAAGGCTTAAAACTGGTTCTGGAGCACCTCGGCGGTACTACAGCCCTTACTAAGGCTTAAAACAGGTTCTGGAGCACCTCGGCGGTACTACCGCTGAAAACACAGCGGTACTACCGCCGGGACAAAAAAACTGCAGATAACACGGTACGAAAACTTCATTAACTTTTGCATCCGGACTCCATTTTCGATGATTTTGGGCTCGTTGGAATCGCAACGAAGAGCTTTACAACATCATGCAGAGAAACATCATAGTCCAAAAAGGGAGGGTAAAACCAAATGAGTAAAGGTTAGACCTCTCGAAAATAGAACAACCGGTAAAACCTCCAACACCAAAAACGCGATAAGTTTTCCATACGAAATCCGTTTTTGATGAACTTGAGCTTGCCGTGAAGATCATGACAAGCTCTAAAATCAAACATGGAGGAAAGCCAAATAAGAACCAAGAAAGATGATGCCAAGTATGCAAAGGTTTGAGCTCTCTCCGAATGATACGATCAAGTTACTCATTCGAGAGCCCCTCTTGAAAGTGTGGCATCTATCCTATAATCCGGTCTCTTACTAACACCATGAGACCGGTAAAATAGAAACCCTATCAAGGACATACCTTTGCCTTGCGCAATCCATTTGAGCTAGATGATGATGATCTTGATCACCTCAAGTTGGATCACCTTTCTTGATTGCGCTCCGCTTGGTGAAGGCTTGTGAAATGCTCCCCATACACAATATGGGAGAGCCACTTTTAGGAACACCTTCACTTGGCCATTATCTTGATGACGACCACGGCTTGACGTCATCCGCCATGGGCTATATGGAACTTCCTTTTGATGCACGCCCATGGGAAGATACCTAACCCCGCATAGATACTCCACACACATATATGGGTTAGTTCACAAAGCTATATAGACGATTGCTTACCATACCATTAGATCGCAAGATCCCACATGGTACAACATGTAGCTTTGTGTGTTGATCACTTGAATCCATCCTTTCCACTTAGCCTTGATCAACTTTGTATCTTTTCTTCTTTCTTGATCAATGATGATGTCTTGAAGATGAGCATGAGTATCCACGGTATTCTATTCTTCAAGACATACTTGCGATATGCTCAACTCAATATAAGACCATTCTTCATATAAACCCTTGAATAAGATCTTGGTCATCTTATAAGGTTCTAGAGTCCAACACATGAACTCCAATCTTTCCTATGGACAAGATCTATAAGAATATCTCAAAGCAAACATTAGTCCATAAGGATTGTCATTAATTACCAAAACCACGCATGGGGCAACACATGCACTTTCACCCGCCCTCCTCCAACCGCGGCCCACCGTCGGTCCGCCGCCGCCCTGAACTTCTTTCTAAACCCCCTGACCTGCACCCTAGCCCTAACTCCGGCGAGCTCCGGCGACCACCCCACCCGCAACTGCACCTCCCCTCGTTAAGGTACGTCCTCGCCTCCGCCGGCGACGTCGTGGCCCGCCGCGTCGTCCCCGTCTCCGGCGAGGTCCTGGCCTCACCTCCGTCGGGGCGCCGCGGCCAGCCGCGTCGTCCCCGTCGTCAGTGAGGACGTCCAGTCGCCGTCGTCCTCGCTTCCGGCCGCCGTCGTCTTGGTCGCGCGCAGTCGTCTTCTTCCTCGCCACGAGTTGGGCCGGCCCATGTGGGGTGTGCGGCGCGTGGTAACCATCGACCTGGTCGTCGAATAGGTTTTGCCGAGAATCTGTGCACGTCCAAAGCAAACCTTGTGATAATGTGTCTATGACATGTGGGGTTTAAGTGGCATGGGGGGGTTATCATCAAATGCCCCCCCACGAGCGTGATGTGACGAACAGGCCGGATGGGGTACAGCCGCCTTTGCCCCAGCTGGCATGTCATCAATCCAAATAACAGCGCGAGCTCACAAAAACGATTCTCGAATAAAACAAATCATCCAAACTTTTTTTTTGAGGATAAAAATCATCCAAACTTACGTGTAGCGTGTACGAATCTTTAGTTTCTTTCCGTCTGGTTCGACGGATTGGCGTCTAGCCGGTGGCGCTTCTCGTCGGCCGGCACTGCATATATATTCTCTCTGCGCTACAATTTCTTGTGCCGAAACAAAAACAAAAAAAACGAACCTCTCTTCTTATTCTTCTTGTAGTTTTTCTGCCGATTATTTCGTACTGCACTAGCATGTTTTAGATTTTATTAGCACCGCGCATTCTCTCGCGTTTTATGTCTGACGAATGGCCATCAGACGTACGTACGTTGAGAGAGTGCCCGTCCGGTCGGTTCTAGTAGACGACAAGATCGGCAAGGACGAACTGGAAAACGAACCGGCCTTGCCGGAAAACCACGTCTCTCCCTCCCAACGTACGGTGCTATCACCAGCTCCACACAGGACATACAAAGACGTCCAAAGGTGAGTAGCACTGAAAATTCGCACTTCAGAGTTTTCAAAAAAGTTGCGAATATTCGTACTAACTAGTTGTGCCCGACCAACATTTTTCAGATGTCACACTTCAGAGTTTTCCAAAAACGCGAAATAAAACATGATTTATGTTGTCTCTTGCGCATCTACAAGATTACGCGTGTGCCCATCAGTGAACTCTCTGCTTAAGCGCGTGAACCAAAACACTACTAAATTTAGACATGGAGCTTTTCTTTTGAGAGGTATCTACAAAATTGTCGAGGCCATGTCTGGATCTGGATGTATATATATGTATATGTTCTTGGTACATGGGCCTTTTTCTCTTTCTTGAAAAAATTTAAGCGAACAAAAATTATCTTTGTCAATTAATAATATCTCGCTACAGTTGTTTCGTTAGGAAACAAATAAAGATTCTCCGCAACTTATCCCCAGCTCATGATCCCTTCAACTTTCCCTGCCCTCCATTTTCTCCACTCTCCTCCCAATCCAATCCATGTTGACACCTTTGTCTTGTCCCACTGACTTCATCGTACCACTCCTTCTTCCACACTTTGCTCGCCACTCGGGAACCTTTCATCATTGGACCCTCCTTATCTCCAAGATGTCATGTCGAGCCACCTACAACCCTTCCACCGCCACTCGGTGTCTCTGGGTCAAACAAACCCAATAAGTTCCATAGTGTTGGTACTATGCGTCAAGCAAGAAGTGAGTTTATTTTTGTTAGAACTATAGGTGAGTTCCTTCATCTCTTCTTTTCCCCTCCTAGTTATTCTCATCCTCCTCCTCCTCATCTCGACTCGATTGTTCGCGAAGGCTATTGTGCCGACGCTTCAGTGTTTAGATTTTCCAAAGGAGAAAAAAACAAATGTTTGTCTTTTTTATCTCGTCTGATAGCCCACACACCGGGCCTTCCGCAATGACAATTCATAACCCTCCCCCTCCCCCCACACACACGCACATGCATCACACATAGACCGTCATGGCCATCAGATCCAGCCTTTCGATATTCACCGCATTTCGGATTCAGTGTAGCAGCCCATGAACATGCTGAACCAGGTAATTTCATAACCATTGCTTATCCTTCTCACCGGAAACAATAGCAAACCGGAGTATATAGATCATCAATTTGACCAAGTTAAATGAGTTGTAGTACACAAAAAAATATCACATTAGAAAATATAACATCTAGAATTTCCAATGATTATTGGTTTGTAATATATAACTCATATTACATTGATCAAATTGACAATTTAGTGACACGTGCATGATCTATACGCCGGATCGGAGGGAGTATCAACATCTTCTTCTTCTCATGGTTAACTACGAACTTTCTCATGGTTAACTACGAAAGCAGACATGGCAAATCCCCAGGTGACCCAAACCTTCACCATCACGAGCACTTTCTTCCATGGCCAAGTTCGCGGTAGGGTAGCAGCACAGGGCTCCATGCAGCAAAAACCCAAAATATCTCGCACTTTTTCTATGTGCCTTCCCCCACACACACAGTCCCGTGGTGGACTCAAGGTCGTGTTTGAATCATTCAATTCGATTCAGCCCCCTCCTCCTTCCTCTCCCCTTCCAATTTCTCAACTCGCTTCCTCTCCACTCCACTCAAGAGCATCACGCGCCCAAACCCTAGCTAGCTCCACGCCATGGGGTGCGCGCAGGGCAAGTGCTGCCTGCCGAGGGACGGCAGTGGTCGCGGAGGAGGAGGAGCGGGAGGTGGCGTGCCTGGCGGGTGCGGCGGCGCCACCCTCGGCCGCGCCGCGGTGCCGGGGGCGGACCTGCTGCTGGAGTACGCCACACTCACGGTGGACGGGCTCTACCCGGACTCGCCGGGGCGGGAGTCGCAGGACGCCTACCTGGTGGCCACGCGCTTCGCGGGGGACCCCGATCTCCACCTCTTCGCCGTCTTCGACGGCCACGGCGCCTCCGGGACCGCCTGCGCCGGCTTCGCGCGGGACGCGCTCCCGCGACTCCTCCTCGCGGACGACGGCGGCGGCGGTCTTCTCGCGGCGGACCCCGCAACGGCGTTCCGGGAGGCCATGGCGGGGGTCAACGCGGAGATGCACGCGGCGGCGGCCGTGGACGACTCCATGAGCGGGACCACCGCCGTGGCGGCGCTCGTCGCCGGCGGCGCGCTCCACGTCGCCAACGTCGGCGACTCGCGCGCCGTCGCGGGCGTGTGGCGCGATGGCCGCGTCGCCGCCGAGGAGCTCTCCTGGGACCAGACGCCCTTCCGCGCCGACGAGCGCGCGCGCGTCAAGGCCTGCGGCGCGCGGGTCATGTCCGTCGAGCAGGTGGAGGGCGTGCGCGACCCGGACGCCGAGGGCTGGCTCGCCGACGAGGGGGACCCGCCCCGCGTCTGGGCACGCGACGGGCTCTACCCTGGCACGGCCTTCACGCGCAGCCTCGGCGACCTCGCCGCCGAGGGTGTTGGGGTCATCGCCGAGCCGGAGGTGAAGAGCGTGGAGATCTCTCCGTCCCACCTCTTCTTCGTCGTTGCGAGCGATGGCGTCTTCGAGTTCCTCTCCAGCCAGGAAGTCGTTGACATGGTAATGATTTCCCCTCTGCGCGCTCTCTAATTCCATTGCCTGTTGTGTTTGCTCACCTGACCCATTTGGAAAATTGGTATCTCACCTACTGCTTGTAAACTTCTAGTGTGGTGAACCTAGTTAGTGCTAGTAACCAGTAATAGTAAACTAGTAATTAGCTGTTGCATTTTTGCTTGAACGATTTCCAATAACAAGGCCAATTAAACACATTTGTTGGTTTTTCCGATTGAGCTAGAGCCTTCATGTAAACTTTTTGGATTTGGAAAGTAGCCAACAATAGTGAACCAACTGGCTTACCATGAATACCAATTTCATTAGCGGAACTGCTTTGCATACGACGATCTCCATCCGATCCTTGTACGACACCCTCCACGGCGTGCTCTTTTACAGCTGGTCACCGCTGCCTCGCCGCACATCTCCTTGTGCTCACCCTACGAAAACTGCCACGTAAGGTCGGATGGAGATCGTACAGCTTTTCGTCGTACGTATAGCACTACTCTTTCATTAGTAGCACACATGCTTATTTATCACTTCATTTTGTTAGTTTTGCTCATACTATAGTCGCTGACATGTCTGCTAGTCCCTACTAAGTTGCTCTACCCAGTGAAAAGATGAAATCGTTCCCCTTATAAGTATGACATCTTTAAAGAGATTATTATTAACTCCTTAGGGCGTAGAGTGCATGGATGTTAAGCATTTAACTTGTAGGGAAGATAAGTGTCATCTTAAAATATGAATGTGTTGAGCAGTGGATGTTCCTATAGTGTTTTGGTGAGCCCATGATGCATGCTTGGATATCTAAAACGTCCACGTACGAGAATGTTGACATTCCACAGAACGCTGAATAATTCAGCCTTTCACAGATTATCGTGGAGTCATATTGCTATTTAAGGTGATGAGATTAGTGTTCAGATGTTGGGAGTCGAATAATAGCATGAAGTTCGGTGGGTACCAACAACTAAAATTTACTTGTGGGGTCTACTTTTACATGTTGGAAAAAAATGCAAACAGTCCTGGACATAACTTTTTTTTACTCCATTCATGTGTACCAGAAAGTTGCTTGTTCCGAAAGCTGAACTTGTAGGATGGTGTGATGATTATGAAATGGCCAGGAACTTGAGCTTGATTGCTGTTGCCATTATGAAAGCTATCACTCTGATTAAAGGTCTTTGTACCTTTATTGAGTAATAGATGAATGGTCGACTAGCGTCTAAGCTGCAATGGCAAATTGACTAATCCGAAGTGTGACCAGTACAAGGAAGGATAAGATAGGTAAATGAGAGTGCGAACGTGATAAAATGGGCTGGGGATCGTGATGTATTATACTAAGTACTGCCAATGGAAGAAAAAAATATTGGCAATTTTATTGTTCTTGAACTGATAGCCCATTTCTGAATTGACTGCTGATTGCTGAATCACTAGTGATGTGCTTGCGTGTTGTCAATTCTGTTATGATTAGCATGGTCTATAGTTCTTAATGGGATGGTCCCCCTGTAAACACTCTTTTCCTTTCCACCACTAACCATGACAGTGCACCTTAGAAACCAGGCTGGTAACAGCCTTATTATGTTCTCCCAAGTTCTTTCATGCACATGATTCCCTCCTTGCCCCTGTTAGCATCTCCATGCAGTGTATCCGTGTGCATGTTTACCAATTTTTTACCGGTCAAAATATCGTAGTTATTATTGTAGAGAGATATTTTAGATGGTGGCCTTTGTGCCATTTTATGCACCATAAAAGTATTTTGGTAACCTAAACATTTTCTCGATTGTACAGGTGGCTGTGCATCAAGATCCTCGAGATGCTTGCTCAGCAATCGCTGCGGAGTCATACAAACTATGGCTAGAGCATGAAAACAGGACAGACGATATAACAATAATCATTGTGCATATCAGGGATGCTCAAAATGTAGGTACACAAGCCTTGAATTACTTAGGCATAACACCACAATTTTAGTGACTTGCAGAGATTCACTTTTCTTTCCAAAATTTACTCAGTCAGGTCCTGCAGGGAGCGACAAAGCGAACTGTAGCAGCACCGGGGCGCCAATAGCTCTGCACACGGTACAGTTGGGGTTACCGTCAGAAGCAAGCCACCTGAACGGGGTTGCTGCTACTGAACTGCAGCCATCCTCTTCTGGCTCTCCAACGGAACGGCGCCTCTCCTGTGTCGCTCCTTCGCCTACATACCCTCTATTCGAAGGAGGTAAAGCATCAGAAGCTTCCAGGCAAACACACATTGACAGTGGCGTATCCCGACCAGTGGAAGCTTGGCATTCAAGGGAAGGTGGTAACGAGCTAGAGCGACCATTGCAACTGCAGCGGCCACTCTCCTGCTGACCTTGCATGAGGTAATTTGGCCACTCTTCTGACTGAATAGACTAAATGCAAACAAAGCTCATATCAGTTCACTCGTTTCCATGCAGTCCTTTAGCTTAAATCTCACAACAGAGGCCGCAGCGCACCCCGTTGCCATAGTCTGTAAGGTCTTGCCCTAACCTACTTTCTGTTTATTGAATTTCTGGAGCAATTCATTTACAATGATGTTAACTTCTGCAGGGTGCTGACTTACCGATGGTGGGCTCACAATTTTCTGCACCGGTCTCAAGTCTCGACGAAGTTGCTCATGTTTTTCTTAGAGCGCCTGCTGACTGACAATGTAACGATCTGACCCAAACATGGTCGTTTAACTAGGGATTGATGGGCTTGCGATGCGGCGTTGGGACGCCGCCAATCGTTTGTCTGGAATGGAGTCAGTCTCGATAATTTGTATCTGTTAATTATTACAACATGTGAGATTGATGCTTCTTTCAACGCAAAGTGGCCTCTAATTATCTGTGGTTGACATGGTGCTCAAACTTGCTTTATTCCATGCCTAACATGGTCAACTTAATGGCGCAAAGTTATTACCCTGTTTTCTCAAAAGGGTAAATTTTTACTGACTGCTACTCACTAATATGTTCGGAACTTGTGATACAAAATCAGAATAATAGGCAAATATCTTTAAAAACATAAATCTAATGTCATCATGTTTGTGTCATATAAAACACATGTTAACATAGTAACTGATTGTCAGAAAAATATCCTGGCAAAACAAAATGTGTCTTGTAGTTAAGAACTGCGAGCACATTGTGATAAATTTGTAGACCTAAACAAAAATATTTTGGAGGTAAATTAAGAGGCATTTTGTACAAAAAAAATAGCTTCGTGCTCAAAAGGTTGCTTGGAACTGAAAGTAGAGACTTGATTAAATTCACTGCAGCTCCAGTAACACCAGGTCATTCTCGTACAGTGAATGCGATTGTTGCAGTTTAACCTGGAGTCGATAGACGAACTGAGCTACTAGGAAAGCTAACGGTAAAAATTACAACAAAGCGTCTCTGTTTGATATCTGCACTTATGTATGCCTACGCATGATCTCGCAAAAAAATGTTTTCAGTCGACGATATCCAATGTTTCACGGCCCCAGGCCGTATATATAGAGCCCGTCAGCTATCTTGGATTGCACCTTGGCGCACTGCTGCTCTAGCTTGACAAGTTCGGCATCCCACCCAGCGGAACCAAATCTCTGAGCCCCGCTCTTCTCGTACATCGTGCATGTCGCCATCGGTGCTCTGCGCACTGGGTTTATTACCTCGCCATTGATGTGGCCGGTGCTTGAGGTTCCTCACGTATTGGGGTGGGCAGCCGTGGTGGCCGAGGTCTCACCGCGGTGCACTGAAAGAATCAGGATCACAGCTGACCTCAATCATCTCGTCCAGTGAGAGGCCAGATGGCACCACAGGTAACATGTCATGATCTTCCAAAATGGACTCCTCGTCTGTAGTATCGCCATCAGTGGTGAACCCATCTTGTGTTGCACCATTAGACTCGGCTGCAGGAGCCTGGTACAGTCGCTGACTCAGGACATAGCTTCTGAGAACTCTCCTGTAGAGAGGCTCGCTAACCTCCAGTTGAAGATTCGCCGGAAGATGGTAACCCAGTTTGGCACAAGATAGCGATACAAGCCACGGCGCTCAAGCTCAACACCTTTCTGCACCATACCCTTTGCCTCAGCAACCGCCTGGGCTCCATTAAACAACCGAGCCGATTGTGTTAGATATTTCGTCAAGCACTCCTCAAGAAATAACTTCTGATCTTGAATCTGGTTGTCCGAGCCACAGCCTTGTTTTAGCCAAGACAAGTCATCACTGAACTCTGGAAGCTTGCATCTCTTTATGATTTCAACCAGTGGCTGGATTCTTGATGGCTGTGACCATCCAATTCTAGGTAAGAACATTTCTGTGAATTCCCGCTCTCTGCTCGATCTCTCCAGAAGATCAATCTCAAGGGCTGGCCACGGAATAGGAGTTGTGTAAACTGCAGCCAAAATCTCTTCTCCCAGCTGGTTGACAGCATTGTTGAATACTGAGATGCATTGCTCAGGACCAACACGTTTGTTAAGCATCCCAAGTGATGGGTTCAAGTAATTCAGAACTAGCTCGCGTGTCTTCACAAGAATGACATCAGGCTGTAGAGGAAGACTGTTTGCCATCCACTTCAAGCCCTCACGCAGCTTGTCATCGTCAAAGAAACTATTGGCATAACCTTCAGTACAGCTTCCAGCTAGAAAAACAACCAAGGATGAAGCAATCTTTCCTTCACTCAGATTGCTGACGCCAAGCTTGTCAATGATATATTGTGATGCATAATCATATCCTTTATTATATGTGTCGCCACTCAAAATCAGAAGAGGGAGACTAGATTGAGGAGGCATGGAGGCCAACAGGCTGCTAAATCGTGCCTTCTGCATTTCCCACGGAATGCTTTCAGATACCACAAATACTACACAGTTTGTGCTGTCAGCAATGCCGTTACCAATAACTTGTTGGTCACTGGCCCTAACAACAGACAGGCAGCATGCACTTGGAGAACCGATCCACGTTCCCCAAATTGAGAGGTCTGCTGAGGTAAAAAGTAATCCATTATCTTCATTTCCAGAACCCATGAGCTTTTTCAGTAACCATTTTGAGGCAACATTGTAGCTCTGTGATTCCATGGCACCTGGTGGGACAAGTACTAGCATCTTCCAGAAGATGCAGCTAGCATCAGGTTTCCTTTCAATTAAAATGGGACCAGCCAACTCTGAGACATTTAGTCGTGACAAGGATCTTTGTTGTTTTGTGTCTCTTTCTTCAAAGGCATGAGCAATGTCTAGCTCATGGACTGCATGCTTTGGCACCTTCATTGTACAGAAGTCAACATTTATCATGATCTCATAAAGCATCAAAATAAATACAGAAAACATCAAGCCTTCAAAAAAAAAACGACATGTCTCTGGTAGACTCACCCCTGCAGTTTGGTGAACTGGTGGTCCAAGTGACAGAGAATTCAATGCTGCAATAGCAAGGGCATTTTTCTGCTCTCTCAAAGACCTCCTATCCGCAGCACGCTGCCCCCATTTCCTGTAAGATCACGGTAGGAGACAAAGATTAGGTACATTGAAGAATTACTGAAATAGATCAAGGATACAAAAACCAACCTCAGTATCATCTTCAGCCTTGCATCCGAAATTTTGTTCTTCGGGGATGCAACAATTGGTAACGAATCATCTGTTGTCTTGTCATTAATCTGTTGATCTGCATACTCATAACTAAGCAATGGGGAACCAGTAGGCGACCCAGTTTCTATTAGATTGACTTCACGATATGATGGACCTTCCTCATCCAATTCTGTGTCGCTACCAGAACCATGTGCCCTGAGTTCATCTCCAACTCCATGCATATCGGTGTAATCTGAGGATATACCATCTGCGAGAGGATGTGAGACTCTGGCTTCAGCCAAAGCATCAAAATGTTGAGTGTACGCTTCTGACAGCGGTACGCCCATTTGTTCTCTCGAGAACTCCACAAAACCACCATCGTGGTCTTCAGATATTATTAAATCATCAGGCACCTTGGTCTTGCCTTTTGGTTTTGGTGAAGCTACTCTTTGGTCATCCATCCATCCTGTGTGCGAGAAAGCATGCTCGGTAGTACGTGGAGAAGCAGTACTCGAAAAAACCGGCACACTTTCCTTTTTACCAGCAATTGGGGAAATAGGACCTGAATAAGGTGAACTGAATTGTTTGTTGCCAGCATTTGGAGATAACAGATCAGAATGCTGCGAGGTAATCTGTCCACCAGAAGTAGGAGAAGCAGATCCAGAGAACGACAAACCAAACTCTTGTTTGGCATTAACAGGAATCACAAGAGCAGCCTGCGGCGGAACCAGCTCCCTTTTGCTAGCTGGGGAAGCAAACACGCCAGAATATGATGCAAGAGTCGCTTTTTGGCTAGTGGGCGCACGAACTGGACCAGAAGAAACATCATCGACGATTCTCTGTGATTTCTTCGAATGCACAAGTTCAGAACAACGACATGGAAAATCGCTCTCACTGTTTAGAAATGGCCCTTCTTTCACTAGGTATAGTTCGTCATACTCCCTCGATCCAAAACCATGATAATCTAATAGCCTTCCAATGTCCTCGTCCTGAATAAAGAAAGGCACTGGTTAATATCCTTTTTTTCATAATGAATAAATTATTGTTCAAGTAAGAGAACACTTACCTCCATTGCAAGCCACTCCACAACATGTGAAATAGGGATGCCTTGGCCAATCTGCAGACCACTATGCAAGGAAGCCAGCGCTTGCCTCCTTACCTGAGTAGAAAAAATATGTGTTAAGCTTCACAAAAGGGTGAACTGAAGAACAATTAGCCAACCAAACAACACAATTATCCTATGCACAGAACAACAATGTACATCTGAAAATGGATACTCTCATGCAGTATAGGAGCAGAATTATGGTCTATGGTCAAACAAGCATATCCGTAATTCCTAAAGGGACAAAATAAGTCTACCTGAAGAGGATCAGGGTATGGAAGAAGTTAGACTAAAACTCACACTAGAGGACATTAGCCGAGAGATGCTTAATTATGTCTTTGGTTGATCTGAACACAATGCAACTACACCCTCTGAGGTTCACATAATTACAGTCTTCCCAAGCAGGTACTCCTTGAGCTGCAGGATGGCAGCCAGGTGGCTACAGATGAAATCCTTGGTGACCCCAGCGACCAAAGGGCGCAATGCCAACGTCGCATTTGGGAGATATCAGCAACCTCCAGAGGTAATTGATGGCGATGAGAGCAGGCCTTAACACAACCAGATGTCGTGGAAGCTGCCGGTGGCATAGCAAACATGCAACAGACAGCAGCAATGTAAGGACATCCTGATCTGACTCGTGGTGTCCATTCTGATCTCACAACACATACAGTCTTCGATCGACAATGCCGAGAAAATGGCTGTGACAAAACATTGGCCTTATTGATGTGCGAAGGTACAGATGGGGCAAGTAGACATCCAGCGAAATGGTAGTTATTAGGAAAGCTCGATTTTGACGATAAGAAGTCCAGTATGTATATTTATACATTAGCAGGAAAGGAAGGTGCATCAGTAATTCAGGAGGATAAGAAGGAAAGAGGAAGAAATAAGAGTTTAATTCTTTTCCAAGATAGAACCAAGTATTGAGGGTGAAGTTAAGGGGCAACATTATAATCTTTCAGATCAAGCAAGCAATGGATCTCGCACACTGCCATTTGGTCTCTCTAAACCCATCTAGTTCAGTCATCCCAGTTTATGTCATTCTATCCCCTTCTAATACCCTTATGTTCACATAAGCCATTCTTTCCAAAAGAAAAAACTGATCAGTGACATAAATACTTTAACTATCTTAATTTTTTTTTATCTGCAAAGAAGTGCAATACTGGTCAGGTAGAGCCGGTCACTGTCAAACAGTGGTGCATCCATAAATTTTACCGCGTGGAGTAAAAGTTATTACTGCGCCATTTTCATACACTTATGTGGACTCATATGTTAGCTGTAAGAAGCGTAGCATTCATTTAAAAAAAATAGGGTTTAGGGTACTAACTACGATGAAAGCAAGCTAGCATTGAATCAGCTTGCAATACAATAGAACCATGCCAAGAAGTTAAGAATTTTATACTGCCAATCCTTTTACTGTACTAACTACGATGAAATTGTCAGTTCTGAATTCTAGTGAAACATATTATTATTACATCTTACAAGGCTACTTGTATTACACTCTTGCCAGCACAAATTCACAAGAACTCGAGGTATGAGCATATATGGAGCAAATGATTACAGTAAAAAGACGGTACAAAAATAAACAGCCTTTCACCAACAAACTCCTATACCTTTCCAAAGTGAGCATGCATCAAACAAGCCTGCAAATATGTTGCTTTCCTTGCAAGCCGGAAGAAGGCGATATAGTTTCCCATTCTGCACACTCTGAATTGCATGACAAAGTTGGTTTAAGTCAAATTAAGTTAGTACAAACCAGATAAACTCAAATGCCAGATGGTGTAACTACCTTGCTACTTCTCTTGCAAACAAGATGTCTGGACTGCCTCTAATTTCATGAGACATCTTAGCAAGGTCCAGAGATAACTCGGAAGGTTCAACCTAATTCAGATGTACGTAGAAGTCAGCAAAACATTAAAAAACAACAAGACCCACTCAATTCACCTCACCTTGTAACCAGGATGTTTGTCTAACTTGAGCAGTGCATAATAACCCCGAAATTCTTTTTCTGTTGAGAAGAGTACACCCTTTCTCCTGTGGTCATCATACATTTGAAATAGCTCAACTGATGTTTTGTTCATCTGCTCAATGTTGAGGTGTGCATCAAAACCCTCTGAAAAACCTTCTCCCTTGCTATACTCGCATAACTCGTGCATTGCTACAATGTGGAGCCTTATCTGGTCAAGAAGAGAAAAGATGGCTTCACGATGAAACTCTGGGAAGTAAGGGTGTGCAATGAAACAAAGTAAATGCAATTTACCATTTGCTCAAGCATAGAAATAGACTCTCGATTGAAGAAATGTTGCATTCGAAGATCCATTCTTATAGCTCGCATCCTATCCCACAAGAAGTTGTATAAACCCAAGAAACTGTCATCATATGTGTGATCTAGCAAACTAAGAAGGTATGACATGGTCTCCTGGAGAACAGGCAGAGGCCTGATCAAGTCTGCATCTCTCTCAGCAGTCCTAGTATACTGTATCAATCAGATAATAACTTCCATCATGCTTCCTGTTACTGGTGATGAAAGATAAATTCAGATAGAATCCTGTCGTGCTGGCAGGTGATAAGGTAAACAGTATCTACCTTTTTAACAGCAAGAAGCTCGGTAGTTTGGTTTCTGTCTCCCCCTAACCTCTCATACCTATCGAGATCTCCCTTTCTCTCGCGCTCCGCCCTTTCAGGCTCTAGAAACAAACCGGAAACACATTTGTAAGTAGCGTGTACACAAAAAAGGAGTAGAGAATGACCAAAATAACATTGCACAAGAAGTGATATGATCTAGAGCAGGAATGACCTGGGCACATATCAGAACAACGCCCAATAATTGCGGCCAACTCTGGGGAGTCCATGTCAACCAAAGTACTATCACTTGATCTGTCTGGAGCTTTCCCCACTGAAGGGGTTTGTTTCTGTTTGTCTGCTTTTGCAACATCATTGATATTTTCTACTGGCCTGCTTAATTCAACATTGAAACGAGCCAAACGTTTGGCTTTTGCCTGATTTTCTCTACAGAAAATGTCACATGAGTCAATAACAACAAGCAGTGTATTAAATGAAACTAAAGGGATTTTCCATATGATGGAGCTAAACCATAAGCACCTCTCAAGTTCAATTGAAGGGATTGCGTCGTCACTAACATCCAAAGGAGGGGTTGCACTCCTTCTGCTAGAACTGAGAATTGAAGGCTTTGGTGGAGAAAATGCTGGTGTGCTATGTTCATTTGAATAAGTATCTGAAGGACGGAACATCTGGTACGGTGGTGAATGCACATCACCAATGCGAGATTGTATTTGACCTCCGACCTTGGGAATGGATGCATTAGGCCTGTAATAACAGCAACAATGCCAGGAGTTAAGAATCAGTAGGCATAGTAGCGAATTGTGCTAATTACCACTCCTAGGCATAAGTATGATAGATGTACTAGATTGTACTCTTGCTGGTTATAATTCATTTTCACATGTGCTGTTGCATCTTCTATCGAAACTAACATAACAACCAAAACTGACATTCAACAAAAGAAACTAAAAGAATTTACCTCTGGATATCAGCCTGTGAACGAAGATTCTGGGCTACACCATTACTGCCAAAACCTGCAGGTGCTGGCCTGATGTTGTCTCTAATATCTGAAATTGGCGATTGCAGGATGTTCCTGAATTCAGATGAAGGAGCTTTCATCCTTTTTGAAGTTTCAATACTTGCATCATCAACCAAAGTATCCGTATAGTCTATCAGTCTGTAAACCAAACAGGAGGAAACGTTTTCTGCATTAGTCACAAGACTATAATACATCAGGTTTGCCAGATTTCAGACTACTAGAATTAGTGTTTACAGGAAACCATGTGACAACCAAAAAAAATCATTATCTTAGTCCAACCAACAAATTTAATGGACAAAGAGGAAAGAAAAAATTAACAACTCAAATTTCGCAAAAAGAAAGACATTTTTCAAACGATAAAAAAAGAATTTAAAACGGAAGGTTAGTACATACTGTTTAGATGTTTCCGCATTAAGAAGCTTCAATAAAACACCAGTTGCTTAATATTCCATTAGTAAGACTATTAGCTACAAGGAAAATAAATTTTCCAAAAGTGTGTAAACAAGAAAACTGTCTCCATGTTCATGTGATAATCTTGATTCGGTTCAGTAACATGCCGACCAAGTAAAGAAAACACATTGAGTAACAACAGTCAATAGGTGTGCAATGTGTTTCTTGGTAACCCGTGCCCAAACTGATGATTGGCCAGCATTTCCCATTCCCCTAGGAAATGAAAATTATTTTCCTATTAATGCCCATGATTATCTTAATTTCTTCCAATAGAACACAAAGCAGCAGAATTGCCCATATATATACCAAGATTTATAAGATGAACATATGTCATAAGATGTTCAATCGCTCCGGAGAGCACATTTGTATAAATATGAGCAAAGTAGAAAAAAGGAACCCGACAAGGAAATCAAAATCCGTAGTATATATAGTGGTACCTTCTAGCATTTACACCAGTACCATGACGAGCTTCAGCACCATCAACATCCTGATAGGATAAAGTAGGTGACCTAGACCTTTTTGAAATGTTATGATCCACTGTTCGACTTTGAAATGGAGCAGAAAATCTATAAGAGAAGGATAAAAGGAAACACATTACAAAACTATAAACACAGAAGCAACAACATGATGAAGAGCGCACAATAGATGGCATAAAGCAGCGGTTACAGTGATCTGGGTAATAAATTATGACCACCGCAGCTATTTTTGCTTAAAAATCATCGACTATTTATAATACAGCGCGAAAGTTAGTTTATCGATTGTTGATTTTTTTTTATGATTACTCAGTGCGAACCTACTAGCATCGCAAGGCTCTCCCGTGTAATATATACCTGCATATATCTAGTAAAAACTTCAATACAGCTCACAAGACAATCACAGTAACGATTTCTTTATCTAGAAAAGATTTTCTTTTTCTCGCCTCAAAATAGTATACCAGAGATAAATACTGAAATAAAGACTATGTGGGCTGAATACTACTGATGGACACAACAAAAATAGAATCACAAATAGAAAGATGTCGAGATCATTAGATCAACAACGTGGCAGTTTTTAACAGTTCTAGCCCAGAGCACCTTTGGTGTCGCATATGATCGCTCATCTCTTGTTGAGCCATAACTGGTTGCGTTGAATGAGAAGATGCACTAGTCCCTAGGGCAGGACGGGGCATCCCACTACCAGGAACTAAATTGCTATTCAGAAGAGGAGAGGAAGCTCCACGTGCATCATGAAAAGAAGACTGGTTCTGGATTCCAAACTTGGCAGGTGACAGATTAGGCCTGAAATATCAGCAATAGCATGGAGATGAGCATCACAGCATGACCAGTGACATTTAGTACTGAAAATACTAATGACTAGCTAAGTAACCAGCACTACACTCTTTTATGAGATAATTTGCAGCAAGACATAGAACTTAGAACTCACTTTTGCACAAGATCACGAGGCTCAGCACGCTGAGCAGGAGGATAATTTTGAAAGCTTGATGAAGGTCTAAACTGCCTGGTCATATCTAATGGTGGTGATCTTGCTGTTTTTCCAAACTCAGGAGTTTGCATCCTCATTTGCACTGAGGGTTGCGCACTTCCATTTTCAAACAGCGGATCTGCATAGTTTACCAACCTATCAATGGAAGACATGTTAGGTTTTAAAACCTGAAAGATGTACCCACAAGGCTATAGTTGCAAGCTCCGTGAAGACGCCAACTGAAATCGCACCCAACAGAAAAATCTTATCCAGACCTACGTAACCATATGTCTACCCACGTAGGGTGCTCCAGAGAAAGAATGACATGTCAAGTATGCCAGGGCTAAGATGAACTACACGCCATGTGTGTATCCTAACAGATATAATGATGTGCGCTTTTTTCATATAAGAACTGACTTTGATTAAAATGTACTGTTCTTTTGACTGCTGCCTTCTGGCAAAATGACCTCTAAGCAACAGTGAAGACTATTTGGTTCATGGCACAACTTCCACAAATAGATTGCATGGTACAGATTATCCCATGTCTCAATTTCTTTGGCTACAATATTTGGATGTCATAAAAGGAAGATTGTGCCTAATGACGAGCTATAACACAATAACAAGCTCTTATGTACAAATTATTCACATCATGTATACAAATACATAAAAGATACCAGAATAATATATTGGATGTCTGTTGCGGATTCAGTAGTCTAACGAGAGATTAATCATGATTAACGAAGCAGATTTACCTTCTTTGTCCCATAACATTATCATTTTCTGCAGTAAAATCCAAACGCTGATTTGATAGATGTGGCGGGGACCTGCTTCTTGAGGGATTAACAGTGTGTATGGGCCTACCTACGGATGGTGCAGCTAGTCTGAATACAAACACGAAAAAATTATGTCAATAACGTGGCATGGCTATTGCAAATTTGCAAATGCAACCAGATGGGATGGGATAAAGGTGATTAACCACCAAACAAGCGAAATCTTAGTCTAGCATCCTAGGAATACGGAACCTTCTCATCGCATATTTTGAGTTCACCTGAACAACATGCAACTATAAATGTGGTGTTCTATAATGAAAGCATACACCTATACCCTGGTTTATAACAGTCACTTGGTAGTTGGTATTCAAGCACCAGCGGGCATAAGTCTAGTCATGTCAATTGGCTACATGGTTGCTCTGTGACATGCTACCATCTGCAACGATCAACTCAGAACAAGCCGTGTTGTATAAACTAGATCACTAGAGTGGTATGACCCGGTAATAGTCAAATGTTGGCAAGCATATGGATATCATTACATTACTCTAGCAATCACCAAATATGTGAAACTACTGCGGGTGGAATTCTCTTTCAAACTCTGAAGCTGCTACGAGCGTATACTTACAGTAACAGCCACTTAGATGCAAGTACGATGCAACAGCAAAGCAAGCACGGGTGCGTAATCAGTAGCCAGCCACCTCGATTGCAAATCCAGAAATACAGGAGTCGGAGGTGGGGAGCACGAAGAGTCACCTCGGCTGGGGCTGAAGGTGGCGTGCGGCTAGGCGAGCAGTAGCGGCGGCCGCGCCTGGATCGGCGGCACGAGCAGGGCTCGGAAACCGCACGGGACCGGAGGCGCCGGGAGCGGTTGCCGCCGGGCGCGCGGAGGACAACGGTACGGGGACGGGCGCGGTAGCAGCTCTAGGGGAGCGCTGGCGGCGAGCTGGGGGCGCGCGCTCGGGAAGCTCGAGGAGGGGCGGACGAACGGGGCGGCCGGGCGAGCCGAGGGGAACTGGACGGGGGCGGGCGGCGCCGCAGGGGAAGGTGCGGTGGCGGCTGCGCCGGCGCCGAATGCGAGGGGGCGGCGCCCGGGGCGCGGTTGAGGGGCCCCGCGTCGCGACCGAAGCCGGATGCCGCCATCGGAACCTAGCTCGTCGCCGGCGCGCGTGCGTGGAGGGAGGAAGGAAGGGTTTGAATTGGGGAGAGAGATCGGTAAGCTGAGCGGAACGCAGCGCGGCTCCTTGTTTTTTTTAGTCCCACATCGGAAGTACGATGTCGTGGCACCCAACGTATAAGCCTTGGGCGTCGATGTGTTCCAGATAGCCGAGTCCGGTAGCGCGGGCCCTTGACCCTCCGAGATTGGACCGGGTTAACCCAGATGATGGAAGGGGGCGGCAGTTTGGGATGACGCGAATGAGGTCTTGCTGGGCCCGCTCCCGGGGGCCTGTCACCCCAGGCGAATGAGGTCTTGCTGGGCCCGCTCCCGGGGGCCTGTCACCCCAGGTCATTTGTGTGGGGGGCATGACCCATCTCTACCGGCTGCTAAAAATCTTTTTTTTATTTTTTTTAGTACAAGCATAACTTTTTCCATGATTTGGTTGTTATGAATAAAATTTTGATCAGAACTTGGAGTCATACACGTATAGAGGCGACGTCGCCCACGCCGCTAGGGAGCACAACATCCAAATCATACGAAAGTGCACGCGGCTGAAGAACATGTGTTCAACGGTTTTGTCTGCGGAGTAAAGGCGCACAAAGCATGGGGTGTGTCGGTGCTGAAGGAAAGAGCAACATGAGAGGTGGCATCGGTGGAACAACCCCATGAGTTGCTTGCAATGGGAAAGAAAATGAGTTCCGGACTAATGAGCCTACCAGTGAGGAGGTGTCACGGGAAGTATAGCTCTGCTACCTGGCCATAGAGACCCGAAAGAGTGCCATAGCACCCTGGTTTTTAACAATCACTTGGTAGTTGGTATGCAAGCACCAGTGTGCAAAAGTCGGCTACATGGTTGTTCTGCGACATACCACCATCTCTAACGATCAAATAGCTAAAGTTACTTCAGAATTTATGTTCACATGTTTTTATTTTGAATGCTAAAAAACAATTATAAAATAGTTAATATGGTCTATCCATGCGTGCAATGGCGGAGCTATGCATATTTATTTGCATTTTATGTAAAAGGCGGTGTTTCACGGTTTCTTGCACAGTGCTGAGCCCCGTAGCGTGGGCTCTTGACCTCGAGTCCCAGGTGGACGGTTAACCCAGATGGACGGGGGCGGCAGTTCATGATGACGTGAAAGGAGTTGAGCATGAGGGTGACCAGTTTGTCGGGCCCGCTCCCGGACAGGGCCGGTCCAAAGAAATTTTGGACCCGGTGCGAGTTAATCCAATATATTTTATACCAAACTCTTATACTTCCATATAACTTAGTTTTATTATATTGCGATCTTATAATATATCCCCATAATATTATTTGTACCATTCTTGTACGGTATGTACGTTTAAAATATAATAATTTGAGTTCAGAGTAAATAATTTTCTAACCAAAACTATATGGATTTTTGTTGTATACACACCAGGCTTAAAATTGTAAAAAGACAAATTTATACACCTCCTATTGCAGTTGGATTAAGACTTAATTACCTATAATATTTTGGGAGGCATATCTTAATATAAGTTTCGAGTGTATCTTTAGTAAGAAAATTTATAGAAACTTGTAGAGCATAATGGGACTACTATATATCTTATCCACCTTGTTTTGTTTAAGTGTGTCTTACTAGAAAATTGTGTTAAATAATAATCGCACGAGCCGTTATTCTATGTACTTGATATTGAAATATAAGCACTTAAATCAATCACTAACGATCATAAAGTGTATTGCGAATCCTAAAACTTTCACATTTGTACGGTTTGATTTGTTATGCACATCGAAATGTGTTTTATGTTATCTAGTGTTCACAACTTCTCATAAGTTCCTCAAATAGAAATATATGTCAAATATTAAAAATGAATACTTAGTTATCATATATTTAACAAGTCGGGAACTCAGTGGAGAGAGTATCAGCCTAATTAAACTTGCCAATGACGACCGGAATTTTTTAGGGGAAGACTAGGGTGGTTTCATCCTACGAGATACACAATTTGTGACAAGACTTTCTCCTAATTAACAAACAAACTTTTCTTCAGAGATTAGTACTTTCTTGGATATAATAGACAAATGTACATGATTATGCGAATACTTTACTATTTGTCCTCATACTCTTGTGCCCCGTGGAGGAGGCCATGTTTTCCCGTCCTATAGGCCCTTGAGGATGCTAAAATAGCACGCCGCAAACACGTATTTGTGTCACTGTAAACGAAAACAAGATCTAAAAAACAAAACAAATAGACTAAACATAGAAATTTCATTGATGCGACGATCACACGAATACACGATAAACTAAAATGATACCTATCTAGTCTACTCGGAGCCGTTGTCGGAGTCGTCAGAGGTGTCATCGATATTGGTGAACAAATCGGCCCACCTGGGATCTTCCTTGGGCCAGGTGGTGTGGCCGCCGTAGAGCTGCTCCTCCGCCGCGGTCTTGCACGCCCGCTTCTCGGCCCTCTCCTCCGCGCGCTCAGCCCTCCTCTCCGCCCGCTCGGCCGCCCTGGTCGCTCAGAACTCCTCCTCAGCGGCGGCTTCTTTCGGATGGCGCGCACGCCACTACGCCATGGCGAGCCCGTCCCTCTCCGCGACGAGGAGGCGGGCCTAGATCCGGCGGTGGTGCCCGCGGTCTTTGTCGGTGACCAGGCGCCGCCAGGTCCTGCGCGTTGCGCATGTTGGTAAAGTTCATCTCGTGGCGGGGCCGGCCGAGGCGCCACGCCGCCGTGTCGTAGGCACGGGCGGCCTCATGCGCCGTCTCGAAGTTGCCGAGGGAAATCCGCTCCTCATAGGAGCGAATCTCCGCGTAGTAGGTGCCGCTCGGCCGCGCCCGAACGCCGCGGTAGCCGGAGAGGCTCCTACAACACGGAGGCATGGGGGCGACAGCGGAGGAAACTCGGTGGGCGGCGGTGAAAGCGGTGAGGATTTTTCAGTGCGCGGGGGAGAGGAAAAAGAGGTTGGAAGGCGCGTGATTGCTCAGCGCGCTGAATGTGGGGCATGATATATAGCGCCATGCATACCGCTTTGGCCAGCGCGCGGGAAGGTTTTTGCCGCACGCGGTATTTTCCCGCGTCAGCTGGAGCGCGCGAAATTCCCCCCGCACGCGCCGTTTTTCCCGCCTCTGTTGAAAATGCTCTTAGCCAAAAGCAGACTGAACTCTGAATCGTGCTAGGACGTACGACGTCCGTCCATGATCAGTCGAGATCATCAGTGCAATCATGGCAGAAATGATTTTTGCTGCAAGGTACGAGCACCTCGGTGCCATCTTCATAACCGTCCTCTGATCTCTGACACGACAGACCAAATCCACTTCGACAATTGAAACGGGGTCAGAGACTTCCACGCCGCACAGTTCAACATCTGGAAGATTACATGCTCCGACGCCCCCGAGTTCGTCGTCCCCACGGTGGTGGGCCGGCCGGCGGTGGTTGCCGGTGCGATCGCCTGTGCCGACGGCGCCGGTGGTGGGATGCCGGGGCCGCGCATGGTTCCCGGCCGCCTGCTACCATGTCGATCAAAAGTATTGTAACTAGCTCCGCTAGCTTTTAGGTGCTTCTTCACGTGGCTGGATCGTCTTATCGATCCCTATCCTCAGCACGATCCGTGTCTTCTTTCTCCTGTCCGCCCATGGATGCATGATCATGTCGATCGCGATGACGATCGACGACATCGTTCTCGCCCTCTTTTGAACACGAAGCCCGTGAACTTTACGGGGTCGACGTCGTCCGGGTTTCAGACCTACCTGCTAGCTTTCGCGGTGGCATGGAAGCTACTGCGGAAGGAGGCTCGTGGCGCCATGATTCCGAATGCGGCTGGGAAGGGGACAGGCTCCTCGATCTACACTGATCTACACTACAAGCCTTTTTCTCTCCCGAAAGCAAAGCCCGTGGTTTACCACAGTATTATTTTCTCTCTTCCTTTTTCGAGGTTCATTAATTAACTGTTGAAGTGTTGACAATAATTTCTTTTGGCAACTTCGGAATATTTGTTTTGGAGCAAAGCATGGCAGTTTAATTTGTATATGACTTTTTTTAAACCAACTTGTTTATGACTGGATGTAGTCGAGGGTCCAGGAGTGCGTGACACCGAGGCTAGCTGCGCGCATTCGCAACGATAAAAGATTAACCGGGAATGCAGGATGCTTTTGCTACGGGAAAGATCGATCCAGCGTCCTACGCGGTTACACCTACCGCCCATGCAAAGGTGCAGCAGCCCCGGAGACAAGAAGCATGCGTCGTCGGCTGCGGGCGGTTTTCCTTCCAACAGAAACCGGGGGGGCAGGTAAGGTGAGGTCAAGTGGTCAACCCCGGAGAAGGGAATCCACTTGATTAAACCTTTTTCAGAAAGATCCACTTGAGTAAACCTGAGGCAGGAATGTTCCATCCACGCTTAATTAAACACAGTGTAAGAACTTGGCAGAACTACACAAATGTAGAATCCTTTTTTTAAGTAGTATTATAAAATCGGCGGCTCAGGACATAATTAACCCTGCTAATTAATCGAGCCGCGGACTGAGATCATGCATGAAATCAGCTGCTTAACTAATCCGGGCCGGATCTGCTAGAAATGTTCTGATAATTCAGGATATAGCCCTGCTAATAAATCGAGCTGTGGACTGAGATCATGCATGAAATCAGCTACTACGTACTACGGAGTACTTAACTATTAATCCTCATCCTTCCATGACATCAACCGCCACTACCTTCTAGCAACGGCGTCACATCGATCGCTTAACCGCTTTACCACACAGATCACTTAGATTACTGGAATGTTCGTACGTCCCGATCGACGTGTCCGAATCTCAACGACAAAATGTACACGTACGCAGTCGTACAGTATTCGTCTAGCATGTATACGCTGCAACGCCTCGCTCGTGAGCAGGAAAAGGCGACGCGCGCGCGCACCGCACCAGATATTCCCGAGTGAGAGGATTGGATTGGATTTTCAGTTGGCATTCATTTCCAGGCCTGTGGAAGTGGTTGGAGTCACCGGAAAGAGCCGGCAGCCGGGGCCGCCACCCTTGTCGATCGGCTTCCTGAAACTGTGTATGTAGGCCTGCATTCTCTTCCCCTCCGTTTCTGCCTCCGGGAGGACGTGTCCCATGTGCTGCATTGTAGACCCGGTGTCATCTTCCTGGCTAGGTTTCCTGCACACACAGAGAATCCATCGGCCGCCGTCCACCTCCAGAGCCGCCGAGACGCATATATCGGATGATGACACGCCGACTCGCCGAGTCTCCACCATTGACAAATCAAAGGAAGCACCATCACCGACGAGATTTTATGAGTAGACGCGCTGCGCTGCAAGCAGCAAGGGCATATGTTGGCATGGCACACCGACCGGGACACCCCGTGCAATTTGGGCCGAGATCCACCGCATCCCATCGACAAAATCGAGAAAAAACGGTCGATGCACCACCTTTAAACCAACATTCTCGCTTCAGAGTATCCGCCTCACCCCTAATCTCACCATATAACGACAAGAGGACCAACCCACATGTTAAATGCCGCTGCCGATTAGAGCACTATCGAAATGGGAAGAAACAAGGGCACCTTATTCCGCCACGACATCGTCCCCCGCCGAAGCGACGCTCGTGGAAAAATTTAGACCAACCCTAACTACTCGTCAAAAGCGAATCGCCGAGATCCTTGCGGCCTCGCCGGCGGAGCGAGGGGGCAAAGTGGTACGCCTCTTGGCGAGAGACGGGAAGATGCGATCTTGTTTTTATGCGGTTTACCTAAAAGCAATTCAGGTAATTGGATCGGTATGTATTACGGTTGGAGAGAGGAAGAAGATACCGTCTAGAAGAGGGTATGTGTACCGTGTACATTACACAGGTAAAGGAAAACGACGATGCTGCGGCAACCAACAGATCTCGCTTGTGACCACGTACGATTGCTCGATCCATTTCGACGTCTGTCCAAGCTACTAGCCAGTAGTAGTAGCCTAGCTACTACCAGTACAAAATCCGGGGCCGAAGCGAAGCGAAGCAAAGCATAGCAGAGCAGAGCGAAGCCGTCGCCGTCGCCTTCCCGTGTCGTTGGCCTGGGCGGCCGTGGAGCAAGTAAAGGAGCAGTAGTATATTAATTACGCTAAGCTATAGCTTTGCCCGCACTCACGAGCAAGAAGACACTGGGCGTGCAGCACGCAAACGCAGGCGAAGGAGCTTTCTTGCTTGCACCGGCATCGATCGTGCGACGGCGGGCGTGGAATGCTCGTGGCCGCGCTGAGGCACATGCTGCGCCGCGTCCTCGCTGGCCTCCGGGCGCTGCACTCGCGCCCGCGCAGGCGCCGGCACGGTGGCGGGAGCGCTGGTGGTGCCGAGGCGGCGCCGGCGTCCAAGGCGCGCGTCACCGTGCGCGTGCGGCGGCTAGGCAGCGGCAAGACCACCACCCAGCGCAGCGGCGGCGACGGCTCGGTGCCGGGCGAGGGACGCCAGGCGGTGACCATCCGCGTGGCGACGTTCAACGCGGCCCTGTTCTCCATGGCGCCCGCCGTGCAGGTGCAGGACCCAGGCAGCCCCGTGGCGGCGGGTGCCGGTGACGCCGCGCGCCGGAGCGGCACTGGCGCGCGTCCACGGCCCAAGGGGATCCTGAAGGCGCAGGCAAGCCTGCTGTCCCGGACGCCGAGCAAGGCGCGGGTGTCCATCAACCTGCAGGACAACGAGATCTCCCTGGACAGGAGCGGCCGGCTCGCCGGCGGTAGCAGCACGAGCAGTCCGAGGAGGCCGCACAAGGTCGTCGTCGGGGGCCTGGACGCGTCGCGGCGGCGGAGCGTAGAGGAGGTGCTCCGGGAGACGGGCGCCGACATCATTGGGCTCCAGAACGTGCGCGCGGAGGAGGAGCGCGGGATGCGGCCGCTGTCGGACCTGGCGGCCGCGCTGGGCATGCGGTACGTGTTCGCGGAGAGCTGGGCGCCCGAGTATGGCAACGCCGTGCTCTCCCGCTGGCCCATCAAGCGCTGGAAGGCGCTCCGCGTCGCCGACCAGTCCGACGTCCGGTAAGTTTTCCGATCGGTTTCCCGTTTCTACATTCGGTTCAGCTCGATCTCCAGGTCATGTCGGCGTCGTGATCTGAATGAATGTTCCATTCCCTTCCGCCCTGTAACAACTAACAGTGCGCCATTACTGCGCCGTACGTCCTTGTGCCCGACCGGGGCTCGTGGCGGTGGCCATTCCCGCGACTGTTACCGGACAGTGGCTCGTCGACGATACAGCTGTGGCTGCGTAGCGCGTGTCTTTTTTCTCTTAGCTTCGTCTGGCTAGCTAGCTGCTCCTTTTGGCATGGACGGCGGTTGGTGAATGCCCACCGGGCCACCGGCTTACCCCCGGTGTGGCCGGTGCGCCGTCGAGCTGTTCCGCCCTTGCATTATTGGGGCGTACCGCCCCTCGGATGCACGCTCGCACTAGGAAATGTGACGCTAGAGGTTACATTCTAATCGTTGGTGCAATTCTTATCGGTTGCACTAATTGCTGCCAAATTTGCTTGTTTTTCGTTCCATAGAATCAATTCCCAGGAAGTTCGATTCTTGTCTTATGATAATCCAAGCCTTTAGCTTGATTCTTGTCTTATGATAATCCAAGCCTTTAGCTTGTGCTTTCTTTAACCAGGAATTAACTACTCCGGCTTACCCGTGTTTTAAGCCCAAAGTGGAGTGGTAGGCAACCGCCGGGGTTCTTTACCTGCCATCATCGAGTCAACCTGAGCCCACGCATCCATGTCCGAGAAGCAGCAAGACGCTAGAGGAGTAGGTGTGGCACATCCCTGACGCGGAACTTAGTACTAACTAACCCATTGTTTAGTAGCACTACTAGCAGCAGCATGCATAAACCATGGATTAGGTGAAGCTGCTGCATTGGCGGCGTCCACAATTTTCCAAGGGCAAACGGCCGGCCGTGAATCGAGCAGAGTCTATCGACATTGCCGTCGAGGAACTGTGTGCTGTGCTGTACCTGCACTGTATCTGTAGAAGAGTAGCTGGACAGAGCCTTTCTGGCCGGGACAAATCCCCGGGGGCGACGGTTGGTTCGGATCAGATGGACAGCAACTCCAGGCCCGGCCATGCCAGCAGAAGTTATTGCGCGGCCGGCGTTCCGTTTTGTTCTGTTTTCCCGCGCGATATCGTGGTCACAAAATCTCCAGCATGACATGCATGGGCGTTCTGTATAATTCCCCTGCCCCGATCGATCGCTGTCCCAGCATAACTAGCTAGGGCCCTGTCAGTCTGCATGATTGATTCTTGATTGGTTTTTGAAAACGGAATTTGTCTCGATGATGATTTGGTTCTGATGGGGAAGAACGGAACGGTGCGTGATGCAGGAACGTGCTGAGGGCGACGATCGAGGTGCCCAAGGCGGGGGAGGTGCACTTCCACTGCACGCACCTGGACCACCTGGACGAGAGCTGGAGGATGAAGCAGGTGAGCACCATGCTCCGCTCCCTCGACGGCCCGCACATCCTCGCCGGCGGCCTCAACGCCCTCGACGGCACCGACTACTCCGCCGAAAGATGGGCAGACATCGTCAAGGTACCTACCTACTCGGCAGCATTTTCTTTATGTTTCTGCAAGCCTGAAAACAGAGAACAGGCTCGTGTGCAAATTCTGACGCTGGTTTGTTCGTCGCAGTACTACGAGGAGATCGGCAAGCCGACGCCCAAGGTGGAGGTGATGAGGTACCTCAAGGGGAAGCAGTTCGTCGACGCCAAGGATTTCTCCGGGGAATGCGAGGCCGTCGTGGTCGTGGCCAAAGGGCAAGGTCAGACATTTCTCACATAACCTTCTGTTTGCTGCTTACCTCCACTACTACTTTGGAACTGAACCTTACACTGGAACTCCAGACGTGCAAGGGACGTGCAAGTACGGCACGAGGGTGGACTACATCCTGGCGTCGCCGGACTCCCCCTACAAGTTCGTGCCGGGGTCCTACACGGTCGTCTCCTCCAAGGGGACCTCGGACCACCACATCGTCAGGGTCGACGTCGCGATACTACCGGACGCCGACGACGAGCAGGCTGCGGCGAGCCGGAAGCAGAGGGTGGTCAAGATGGTGGGCAAGAAGGGCTCCAGAAAAGGGATATGGGCGGCTAAATCATACTAGTGTCTATTTTGTGTTCCTATTGGAATCCTTTATCCACGTTTTCATTCTTTTGCCGTTGTTGGTAGTAGAGGTGATTGGGGTTGCTTTCAATTGTGTATAACGGCTGGGCTGGCTAGTGGTTGAAGTGGGACTGAAGAATGTGATGTATAAGTAACCAGGAAGAGGAAGCAACGTATTTTTGGGATGGCTTCCATGCATTCTGCTGGTTCTTTTCACCTTCATAGGGTGGGTGGGTGGTCTCTGTTGCCTAAATTGTTAACCAAAACAGACTGCCGTAAAAGAGAAGTGATATGGATAGGACATGCCGAAAGGAAGGGGCTTAAATAAGTTATCTTAGAGCATTTTCCCACACTGCCAAATTTCTTTGTGTAAAGACAAAATTAAGGTCTTAAGGACAACCTGCGAAACTTAACAAACTACCAGCCTGAAGAATATAGAGCAAAGAAAACTGCTTCATCTTCAGCACTACAGAGTCCTTGCATATCACCTTTTTATTTGTGAGGGGAACACGAACAACCTGCTTTGTTTCCTATAAGAGCGCGGTCTCCATCATCATCAATTAGATATCTCTTAGGCATTTTTCTGGATAGAGCCAATGGACTCATTCTGTTCTTTCATTAAGGAAAAAACAAGAGAAAGCCCAAACCGATATGCTCTACTGCTGTGTGGTATTATGTCTGATGCTGATTGCTCACAACTACTGGATCGATACAGTCCACCGTACCGGCTGATGTATACGGGGCTATACCCTGCAGTACTATACATAGACACAAGGTCCAGACGGTGTGATTGTATGATGATATCCCAACCACCATGAAAATAGCTCAACTGATTATAGATCACGAACGTGCATGGCCGGGCATGTGGCCCTTGCATCTGAATGGTGCAGATCACCTGTATGAAACACATACGAGATGAGATGGTTCTGGACAATTAGATGCAACTATTGGTCCCGGATGTCGACGTGATCTCAGCTACTTAACTCAGATTTCCTGGAAGATCATGACAAGGTCATACAGAGAAACGTGGAGACGACCTTGGCGTTCCCCTCTCCCATCTACAGTGCACGAGAGGAGATTTGTGAGCGAACCCGTCTTTCCCACCTTGCTCGCCGGCGATCCGTGGATTCCTCCTCCTCCGGCGGCCGCTCCGACGGCGGGAGGGCGGGGAATCCGCGGATCCAGGCCTGTAAATAGCGTAGGGTTAGGGGGGGCTTCAACCGGCGGCGTCCTGGAGGTGGCGGTGCTGTCGGTGCTGGTGTCGGTGTGCTTCTCCTCTGGCGTCGGCGTTCTTCGGCGCGTCCCCGTCAAGCCGCCGTCCTTACCGAGCTCGGAGGTCCGCGGATCTGGTGAGCTCTTTGTGCCCCGGCTGGTTTCAGGTAGATGGTGGATCCGGTGGTGGAATAACTCGAAGATGGAGGAGTATTGGAGCTTCGCGTCGGCGACGGCGACCGTGGGCGTCCGTCGTGGGTTGTCCGGTGGTCTCCGGCCGCTGAGGGGCTGGCTCCGTTCCAAGGACAAGCTTGCTTGTGGAGCAGTGGCGGCGGCAAATCACCGGGCCGTTCCGGCCGTCGGCGTGGTCGGGGTCCAGGGGGCCTTTTCTGTAATTTTCGTTTGTTTCTGGACCTTTCTGTAAGGAACGAAGTTTTAATATAATCCTCCTCTTTGTCAAAAAAAAAGGTCATACAGAGAAACAAGCAGGCTCATGGAGCATGCATGTGTTCCTTCATCAAAACACTCCCGGGGTAGCAAGCAGATAAATCTTACTACCATAATAGCTTAACTAAGTGCTACTGAACATGGACGAACAGATTCAGTTTCAAGGCACAGAACACGAAATTTATCGCCTCTCAAGCTCCTCTGTTTTCAACGATGTCTATTTGAAAACATACTTTTTCCCGCAACCAGGAAGAAGAACATTTCAATTCCCAAGTGATCCCACAATACTCAAGTAGCGTCATTGAGGAATATTGGCACTAAGTAAAGAAGCTAAACATGTCTTGACAGTTAACCCTGAGACGGTGCCTGTGGTAAATAGGCTATATAAAAATGAGATAAATCGCATGAACAAAAATCGGATAAAATACAAAGTGAACATCCCCGATTGACACATTTCAGCAACGAAACATCACGTACGTGTACCCTGGCGTGCGTCTCAACTCAAGTCCCTGCGGGGAAAAGCCAAGTCGGAGACCACGGCCCGTCATGTTCCCCCACGATTCCGTGATGGAACATCGCCAAAGATTTGTGTCTTATGTTATCGGTTTTGCTAAGTCTCAGCTAGCTGAGACATAGCTTATGTCTCAGTCACATCCAGCACTGTCCGATCGTTTTGTTACGTCGCGATTCGTGCTGCTTTGTTGTCTGGTTCGCGCGCGCAGTTTGTTCGCGTTTTTGTTGGCCCGTTCGCGTAGCTGTCGCCCGTGTTGGGCTTTTTGCTTTGTCTTTTTTTTTCGCGGCAATGCTAATTCGAATTTCGTGGGCTGGGCTGGATAACGCCGTCCGGGGAAAGGGAAAAAGGAGAGCCTCGTGGCAGGGATCGTTCGCGTCTAGTGCTAGTGCCAAGGTCTTTGGACTCTATCTTCACCCATGTCGCAAGCGAAGAGACGTCACCCACAACCCCCCTCAGTCTGATGTTAGTGAAGGAGAGCAGCAAGAGGGTTCAGCTCAATTATTCTGATTGTAATCGCCACCATCTCAGGGAATGCTGAAGCCACAGTCGACGCGTGGACGCCGACCACCACAAACCTTCGGATTTTTAGAACCCGAAATAGGCGGGCAACATCTTTAAAACCAACCTGAATTGAACACCCATATCAGCAGGACCACACCTCCAGACGCGCTCTGGATGTACCGCCGTCTTGTCACCTACACCACCCACACCTAGAAAATCTACCCTACGAACAGGAACCTCTTACCTCTCCCCTCCCACCAGAAAAGGAACAACAGTCCGCCGCCAAAAACATGTCTTCATCAGGTTCATCCAGAACACCAACACGAACGAACTGGTCTTGCAGCACAACAGAGTTATTTAGGGCGCGTTTGGTAGCCTGCAGCCAGCCGGGCCAGGCCCGCTGGCTGCAGAAACAGGCTGCCTGTTTGCTTGCCTGCAGCCCAAAACTTGCATAGCGCGCTTCTTAAAGCACCCTCGGGCCAGTCCCAGTGGGAACGGCCGAATCGGCCATTTCCAGGGAGCCATGCCCGTTCCTCTTCTCTCTCTTCTCCTCTCGTGCAGATTCCCCATCCCGCCTGCAGCCGCGGCGCTCGATTGGAGATGGCGGGAGCTCGCGTGGTCCAGCCGAAAACTCGGCGGGAGAGTTTGCGTCACCTCCCGCCCAAAACCCTCCCCTATATACACCCTCTACTCTCACCGCTGGTCGGAGTCCACCACTTTCATCAGTTCGAGGTCTTCGGTCGGAGCTCGCAGGTAAGCGGCGGCGGCAGTTGATACGTCCAAAACGTATCTACTTTTCCGAACACTTTTGCTGTTGTTTTACCTCTAACTTGTATGATTTGGATGCAACTAACATGGACTAACGCTGTTTTCAGCAGAATTGCCCTGGTGTCTTCTTTTTGTGCAGAAAAGTCAACTTTCGAGAAAAACTCCGAAAACAATTGCGATCGTCATATTTCACCGGAAGACCCACGGAGCCAGAAGGGGAGTCGGAGAGGCCACACCAGGCAGCCACGCCATAGCTGGGCGCGGCTGGGGGTGGGGCCGCGCCCAAGTGTGGCGTGGCCACCTCGGTCGCCCCCCGACGCTCCCCTTTGGACTATATATTGCCCTTGACCTAAATATCGAGGGGGGTTCGACCATATTTCGCGAAACACATCCACGCTCCGCCGCCGCCGCGATCTCTATTCCGGGGATCAGAAGTTCCGTTCTGGCACCCTGCCGGGACGGGGATTCGGAGGAGATCATCACCATCGTCATCACCACCGCCTCTCCATCAACCATCAATGATTCCCCCATCCATGTGTGAGTAGTTCCCTGCTGTAGGCTGAGGGGATGGTAGGGATTGGATGAGATTGTTCATGTAATAAGTTGCCAGATTGTTAGGGCATGGTGCCTAGTATCCATTGTTAGTGCTATTTATCATTGTTGCAACTTGTTGTGCTTAATGCTTGCCACTAGGGCCCGAGTGCCATGATCTCAGATCTGAACATGTTGTTGATGCATGAGAATAATTATGTTTTAGATCATATCTGCAAGTTGTTTTCACCTGTTATTGTCCGGAACCCGAGGCCCCGGAGTGACAGCAACCGGGATAACTGGAGGGGATGGCTTTGACTTGAGGATTACGTGTGTTCACGGAGTGTTAATGCATTGCTCCGGTACTTTATTAAAAGGAGTACCTTAATTGCCAGTAGTTTCCCTTGAGGCCCCGCTGCAAACGGGCTGGCAGGACAGTAGATGTTGTGCAAGTTTCTCATTGCGAGCACGTACGACTATATACGGAACACATGCCTATGTTTGACTAGTACTAGGATGCTTTTATAATTGTTTACCTGCAAATGCCCTGAGTTATGATTATTACATGAGCGCTCTTATCCATGCAACGCCCGTACATCCGTCCCTATGCCTACAGTACTTTTAATCCTGCTGTTTACTGAAATTACTGCTGCTGTCTTTGTTACACTGTTGCTGCTATTACTTTGTTACTACTGCTGTTATATCACCGTTGCTACTGATAATCTGTGTCGAGGAAGTCTACTTTCAGGTGCAGCTGAACTGACAATTCATCTGTTAAGGCTTATATTTATTCTTTGGCTCCCCTTGTGTCGAATCAATAAATTTGGGTTTTACTTCCCTCGAAGACTGTTGCGATCCCCTATACTTGTGGGTCATCAAGACTATTTTCTGGCGCCGTTGCCGGGGAGCATAGCTTTATTTATAAGTTCATCTGGAAGTGATATCCTTTGCTGCAATCCATTTATCATGGGGAAAACTCATGACAAGAAGGTGGCTATTCTGCCATCCACTACAAGGAAAGGTACGGCTCTGAACTCCGCTGCTGCTCTTGATTCACCATCTGTTATTAATCAACTGGTTACACCGCCACACGCACCTGCTTCGCGTGTTGGCACTACTGAATCTGAAACTGTTTCTGATGAATTTGATGATGCTTCTACTGTGCTTAGTGAAACTGGTTCGTTAGGTCCTTTTCTAGATGCTACGATTGCTAGGTCTAGACTTATTGAAAATTCTGAAATGCCTAATGAAAATGTTGTCACACCTGTTGCTTCTCCTGAGTCGAGGGAATTCATCGATGATGATGACCCCGAGGAAGATTATATAGAAGTAGATGAAGCTTTTGCTGAAAAATGCAGGAATCTTGACTCTTCTGCTGATTCTGCCACTATAATGGATTTTCTGAAAAAACACACTGTTAGCTACAAATTGTCTGCTGATCCTGAGTTTGCAACATCTCCTATTCGTATAACTGATAAGGATTATGACTTTTCTGTGGATTTGTCCTTTATATCTGTGGTAGAGAAAGATCCTTTTTGTGGTGCTGAAGATGAAAGTGCTATGGAACATATGAACAAGTTATCTACTTTAAGTAGTTTGTTCTCTGATGATATTAAATTGCGCACCTATTTTGTTACCAAAATTTTTCCTTTCTCTCTGAAAGGCGATGCTAAAGCTTGGTTTGGTAATTTGTCTCCCGGTTGTATTAAAAATCCTTTAGGATTGGTTGATGTTTTCTTCCATAAATATTATCCTGCTAGTGTTCAACATGTTGCTTTGCAGAGAATTTTTAACTTCAAGCAATTGCAGGAAGAAAATATTTCTGAAACTTGGTCAAGGTTTTGTTATTTGCTTAGAGTTCGACCTGGACATGATATACCTAAAAATGAACTTCTTGATATATTTTATAATGGACTAACCGATGAATCTAGGACATTCCTGGATAGTTGTGCTGGTTGTGTTTTCAGGAAACGAACTCCAGATGAAGCTGAGGAATTAATGGCTAAGATTAGCCAAAATTATGAAGATTGGGTTATAGCTGAACCCACTCCCACACCAGAGCCTGCGCCAGTGCCTACACCAAGAAAGAGAGGTGTTATTGAACTTGATAATGAAGGAATGAGAGAAGCCAAGAGGACTCTCAAGGAGAGGGGTATTAAATCTGAAGATGTTAAAAATTTACCTCCAATAGAAGACTTATGTAAGCCGACTCCTCCACCTTCAATTGAGGTACACTCTCTACAATATTTCGATGCTGGTGATATTCCTTATGGTAAGCCTCCTGATCAATGCTTAGATGAACTTGATAATTTTATTGTTAAGCAGGAGCATTTTAATATGAGAGTAGAAAATCATCTGTTAGAAAATTCTCGTATTATTAGTAATTTGCAAGATGTTTTGGTAAGAACTGTAAATGACATTAAAGGTCTAGTTAAACATCTTAGTATGGTTCAAACTCAAATGGAGCAAATTACTAAAGTACAAAAAGACTTGCTAGCTAAAAATTCTAATAGTAATGGAAAACATGCTTTTGGAATAGCAACTAGGAGTGGAGCTTCCACTCAAGATCCTTTGTATCCTGAGGGACATCCTAAAAGAATTGAACAAGATTCTCAATTAGCTGAAAGGCCCAGCTCTCCTTCTAAGAAAAAGAAGAAGAAACATAAACCTGCTGTAGAGTCTTCTGAAACTATTAAGGAAAAAGAACCTGCTAGTGATCCTAATAGTATATCTGTGTCTGATGCTGAAACTGAAAATGGTAATGAACCTGTTAATGATAATGATAGAAACAATGCTAATAATAATGAAGAGGTTGAGAGCGATTCTGATAGTGACACTGAAAATAAAAATTGCACTAAAGAGGATTTTGTAGCTAAGAAACATGGTAAAGAAAGAGAACCTTGGGTGCAAAAATCAATGCCTTTTCCTAATAAGAAACATAAATCCAAGGAAGAAGAACACTACAACAAGTTTTGTGAGTGGATGAAACCTTTGTTTTTGCAAATTCCTTTGACTGATGCTATTAAGCTGCCTCCTTATTCGAAATACATGAAGGATATTGTTTCTAACAAGAGGAAAATTCCTAATGAGGAGATTTCCACCATGCTTGCTAATTACTCTTTCAATGGTAAGGTTCCAAAGAAACTTGGAGATCCAGGTATACCAACTATTCCTTGCTCTATTAAAAATAATTATGTTAGAACTGCACTTTGTGATCTTGGAGCTGGAGTAAGTGTGATGCCTTTCTCTCTTTATAAGAGACTTTATTTAGATAAATTGATACCAACTGATATATCTTTGCAAATGGCTGATAAATCTACTGCTGTTCCTGTTGGTATATGTGAAAATGTTCCTGTTCAAGTTACTACCAACTGTTTGATTTTGACTGACTTTGTTGTGTTGGATATGCCTGAAGATGATAATATGTCCATTATTCTTGGTAGACCTTTTCTTAATACTGCAGGAGCTGTTATTGATTGCAATAAAGGGAAAGTTACTTTTAATGTCAATGACAAAGAGCATACTGTTTATTTTCCCAAGAAGCAAAATGTATTATGTGGAGTTAGCTCAATTGCAAGTTATAAAACTATCAAAGTTGGAAGTATTGATTGTCCTATTTATGACCACCATGAAGGATATGAAAGTATTATGGTTGGGACAATATCTATTCAATATAAGGTAACATAATGGTATCATGTAGTTTAATTCTTTTATGTCAAATAAAATATATTTGGTGGCAAGACTTGATCAACCTTGTTGACAAATACATTTTAGTTGCATAAAATTGTTAAACCACATTCTCTCTTTCTCATCTGTTATACCTTCTGTTATATTGCTGTCTTTATAAATTTTTAGAATGTTGTTTAGTGTGGTTAAAATTTTGCTTAGCTGCTGTTTAGAATTTTAAGTGCCCAGTTTTTGCTCGAAATTGAAAGTTGTCAGAAAAATCTGAAAATTTTACGTAAATTCCTATTTTGAAAAATGCAACGTGGTAGTACCTGGGGCTGACCAGGGGGACCCACCACGCTGCCACGCCATAGCTCGGCGCGGCAGGGGTGGAGGCCGCGCCCCCCTGTGGCGTGGGTCCCACCTGAGCCTCCACAAGGTGAGATTCCTCCCCTTTCTTTCTCTCTCCCGACCAAACTCATATCCATTGTTCAAACTCGTGTTCCTGCTGCTCTTGAGCTCGAATTTTTCGATCTCCTTGCTCAGCCCATTTCAGTTGCTGAAACTTTGCTTGTTTACTCACCGGTATGTGACTCCTTCGATTATCCAAGTAGAATTTTGTTTAGTGTTGTATTTCTAGAGTATTTTGCTGCTGTATGTTGCTGGTTAAGTGAGCTTGCATGCTTGTTCTATGCTTAGATTAATTATCCTTGATGCATGTGTAGCCCTCTTGCAAGTTTCTATAGTAGTTGCCTTGATTTTATAGTTGCAAAATCATTTTTTATGAGACTTGTTGAAAAATTTCAGAGAAGGAAGATGGATGGAGATGTGGTTGGACCAGCTATTGACCCTAATGATTTAGTTGTGGGAGAAGTGATGGAGGTTAATCGTGAAGATTCCGTGCATTCTGCATATTATCCTTGCCAAACCTTCATGGCTGCTGCAGGAATCCTACAAGATTTCAACACACTAATTTCTAATGCAGGATTGGAGAATTTTACCATTGGGGAACCTGCCCAATTTGTTAAACTCACTATGTCTGTAGTACAGGATTTTAGATTTACCTACTCATCTGATAACCCCATGGTCCATTACAAAATTTATAATATTCCTATGGATATCTCTCTGTATGATTTTTGCACAGCTATCAAAGTGCCATATTGGGGATCATATGCGAAGATTAATGGTCAGCCTAGGCATCTTGTAGAACTTTATTCGGAGATCACCAAAAGTAGAGGTTTGTTGAAAGAAGGTGGTAAAATTCGGCTCATTTTATTCCCAGCTATTCGGTATTTCACCCATTTCATTGCCAAGTGTGTTCTAGCTAGGAAAAATGCTAACAAGCTTTCTGTTTATGACTTGGCATTCATTTCTGCTGCTTTGAGAAGTGACAGGACTTATAACTTGGGTGCTTTGATTGCTCATCGCTTATCTACTAATCGCGAAAAGGGTGGTGTTTGTGGTGGCCTCATTGCTTCTAGGCTGTTAGCTTACCATCAGTTGGTTCCGCATCCCTTTGACATAGAGTTGCCTGTTTTTAGACTTGATATTAATTCCATGATCAGGCATCATTCTGTTCCTAGCTGGGCTACTCTCGATAATTTGACTTATAATTTAGTATTTGTTACTAAATCTAGGATTGCATCTAAGACTTCCGAGCGATTGGTTTGTTTGCCTGCACCTGTTTTGTTTAACCTGGATGGCAGGGAAAATTGGGCATTCTCGGAAGAAGACTTGGATGCATACATGAGGGAGCATGGACCCCGGGCCGAGCCGGAGGAGGAGCGGCCTGAGCCGCATGATGAGGGGGCGAGCTCCTCATACCAGTTTGACTATGCAAGCGGAACCTTCCCCGCTTTACAGAGTGGTTCTTACGAACACGCCAGGGACGATGCACCGTCCTGGAGCTATTATCAGCACCCATGATTGTCTCCCAATTAGGCCAAAAGCCTAAGCTTGGGGGGAGGTACGCGTATACTGACAGTTCGCTCATTTCTATATTCGCTCCATGTCAGTTCTTTGTATATCCATATTTCGCTTTCTTTTATTTGTTCTTGCTTGTGGTGTTTATTTTCTCAAAACCCAAAAATACCAAAAATATTTTCGTTGTTTCTCTATGCTTTTATTTTAGTAATTCGAGTTGTAGTTTTATTTTGTCTTTTTGATTTTCGAGTTGATATTCAAAAAACCCAAAAATATTTTCCTTTTTATTTGCTTCTTCCTTGCTTTGTTTTAAAATTCGAAAACACCAAAAATATTTGTTGTTCTTCTTGGTTTTGTATAGTTCTTTTCAGATTCAACAGCCGTCTGTGACTCCACCTGGAGCTTGGTTTTCATTTTATATCATTCAAGTCATGCGAGCGAAGGGCAATAATGACGATATTCGACAACTTGATGTGGTGAGAGGCTGGTATGAACCGTATTTGTTTTCATTTTTGTACACATACCTGTCCATATGATTGCGCTTAGTAGTTATGGTATGGGCTATGTTACTTGATGAATGCTTGATAGCCATGTTTTCTCATGATTAATCCTAATCTCCTGAAGGTGCACCATATGTCATATAGTTATTTGCATGCATTGTTTTATTCGTAGAGTGGTATTGTAGTGTGGTATCCTCCTCTGAATGTTTTACTTGATTCGACTTGGCACATGCTTACACATGTTTATGACTCAAAACAAAAGTCAAGCCTCGACGATCTATTGTGACTCAGAGTTTCTGTATCACTTTTATGCCACTGCTAATTTTATTCTGTCGCAAGTATGATTATGACAGTTGTGCTCTCTTGTTGTCGCTTCCCCGTCTATTGCTAGCCTTCACCTGTACTAAGCGGGAATGCTGCTTGTGCATCCAAAATCCTGAAAACCAAGTTATTCCAAAGAGTCCACTATAAATTCCTATGCATGGTTTTAAACCATTCCAAGTAAATTTCTTCGTGTGCTATCTTTAACTATTCAAAATTGTACAATCCCTTTTTGTGTCACTGCGTGTAGCTCATAAGGATGTGGTAGTAGAACTTGTCATCTTCCATGCTAAATGATTTCCAAGGACAAGTAGCTTCATCTGCTTGTCCACTTTTATTTTTGCAAAAGAGCTGGTTAGTCCACCTATCATTTAATATTAAAATAGACACTCCTCCACGGTGATTGTTGGTCGGCACCCGAGGATTCGGTTAGCCATGGTTTGTGGAAGAAAAGGTTGGGAGGAGTGTCAAAAATCTGTAAGCATGATATAATGCAAACTATATGAATTTTCGGAACCGCTCTAAAAGTTGGTTAGTTATGGAAGATGACAAGAACTCTATCGCGGATTTGTTGACACTTGCAACCACTTCTCAAAATATTATTTTTACACTCTTTATATGCCTTCGGGAACTAACAAGCTCTAGCACACGATTTAATCCCTGCTTCCCTCTGCGAAGGGCCTATCTTTTATTTTAATGTTGAGTCACCATCCTTCTTTAAAGCACTTCTTTGAGAGCATGACTGTCATTCTTAGTGAAATGTGCTTGTCCCAGAATAGGTTAGTAGTGACATAGCTTGATGCTTTTATCTTTGATAAGCTTTATTTCTAGTCTGCCTGTAAACTTCAGAGGTGCCTGGGCATTTATGTTTTGCTGCACACATTCGGGCAAGCGAGATACCACTTTGCCATACCCAATTACGAACATTGCAATCCTGCACTTAGTTATATGCCATGTTGTTTACCTTTAGTATGTTAGAATCTTTTCATGGCTGCATATTTATCAAGCTTTTATCTTATGCATATCTCCTATCATGAGCTAGTAAGTATAATCATAATTCAAGTATGTATACATCATATGAAGCAATTGTGTTCGTAAAAGTTTCTTTATCGCGTTCAGTTTGTCAACTGAATTGCTTGAGGACAAGCAATAAGCTAAGCTTGGGGGGAGTTGATACGTCCAAAACGTATCTACTTTTCCGAACACTTTTGCTGTTGTTTTACCTCTAACTTGTATGATTTGGATGCAACTAACATGGACTAACGCTGTTTTCAGCAGAATTGCCCTGGTGTCTTCTTTTTGTGCAGAAAAGTCAACTTTCGAGAAAAACTCCGAAAACAATTGCGATCGTCATATTTCACCGGAAGACCCACGGAGCCAGAAGGGGAGTCGGAGAGGCCACACCAGGCAGCCACGCCATAGCTGGGCGCGGCTGGGGGTGGGGCCGCGCCCAAGTGTGGCGTGGCCACCTCGGTCGCCCCCCGACGCTCCCCTTTGGACTATATATTGCCCTTGACCTAAATATCGAGGGGGGTTCGACCATATTTCGCGAAACACATCCACGCTCCGCCGCCGCCGCGATCTCTATTCCGGGGATCAGAAGTTCCGTTCTGGCACCCTGCCGGGACGGGGATTCGGAGGAGATCATCACCATCGTCATCACCACCGCCTCTCCATCAACCATCAATGATTCCCCCATCCATGTGTGAGTAGTTCCCTGCTGTAGGCTGAGGGGATGGTAGGGATTGGATGAGATTGTTCATGTAATAAGTTGCCAGATTGTTAGGGCATGGTGCCTAGTATCCATTGTTAGTGCTATTTATCATTGTTGCAACTTGTTGTGCTTAATGCTTGCCACTAGGGCCCGAGTGCCATGATCTCAGATCTGAACATGTTGTTGATGCATGAGAATAATTATGTTTTAGATCATATCTGCAAGTTGTTTTCACCTGTTATTGTCCGGAACCCGAGGCCCCGGAGTGACAGCAACCGGGATAACTGGAGGGGATGGCTTTGACTTGAGGATTACGTGTGTTCACGGAGTGTTAATGCATTGCTCCGGTACTTTATTAAAAGGAGTACCTTAATTGCCAGTAGTTTCCCTTGAGGCCCCGCTGCAAACGGGCTGGCAGGACAGTAGATGTTGTGCAAGTTTCTCATTGCGAGCACGTACGACTATATACGGAACACATGCCTATGTTTGACTAGTACTAGGATGCTTTTATAATTGTTTACCTGCAAATGCCCTGAGTTATGATTATTACATGAGCGCTCTTATCCATGCAACGCCCGTACATCCGTCCCTATGCCTACAGTACTTTTAATCCTGCTGTTTACTGAAATTACTGCTGCTGTCTTTGTTACACTGTTGCTGCTATTACTTTGTTACTACTGCTGTTATATCACCGTTGCTACTGATAATCTGTGTCGAGGAAGTCTACTTTCAGGTGCAGCTGAACTGACAATTCATCTGTTAAGGCTTATATTTATTCTTTGGCTCCCCTTGTGTCGAATCAATAAATTTGGGTTTTACTTCCCTCGAAGACTGTTGCGATCCCCTATACTTGTGGGTCATCAGCAGTCTTCATCGGCAGGCAGTAGCGGAGCGGCGGCGGCACCGTCGTCGGCACGGAGTGACCTCGTCTTCGTTCGTCCGCATCCATGGTTGTAAGTTCCGAAACCCTGGCTACCATAGTGTTCATGCGTGTAGTATGTTCTAGATCTGAGCTGTGTTTGAGGTCTGCTCTGATGTCTGTATGATCCATGCTTGTAGCTGAGGAGCTAGGATGTGTAGATCTGTTAGATTCCATCTAGGTTCTCACATGTGGCCATGCTCTCTAGATCTGTTAGATTCGATGTCACTTCATTAGTTCATGCACATGCTTGTCTTCGATGTCACTTCATTAGTTCATACACATGGTAGGCTCATAAGGTCTGTTAGCGTGGTCGATGTAGGAGATGAAGAGTGAGGATTTTAGTATGTCACTTGTACCAATTGGGGACTCCCAAATCCCATCCTCGTATGTCGAGGACTCTCAGCCCATGATGGACTTCGGCATGACCGACAGCACGTACGGTATTGTGCACGACGTTGTAGGCTCGTTAGCTACGACGTTGAACCAGCAGATTGCGAAGAACAAGGCCCAGGCCAAAGCAACCATGAAATGGCTCCCTTTCATGTCAACCTTCGTGCTCAAGCACATGACCACTCTCATCAGGACAGGGGTTAGGACAGACAAGGGTTTCAAAGAAGTGGATCTGAAAGCTTGTGCTAAGGCTCTCTTTGCCCACTGTGGGGCAGAGGTGACCTCAACTCAGGTGTACAACCACCTGAGGAAGTGGAGGCTGAGGTGGGTACAGGTGAGCAAGCTCAGAGATTTGAGCGGCGCTCAATGGTGTGAGGAGACCCACACCATCATCCTGGAGGACGCACACTACACGGGCCACATCATGGTGAGCACCTGTGTACTAACAGTGGGTTCTTTTCAAACTTGTACTAACCATCCTGCTCTAACACACTCATCTTCCAATCGTAGGATCACCCCAAGGATGCTGAGTTTCCTAACAAGCCTATTCTGAACTACCCACAGATGCAAACGATCTTCTCCTTTGGTTTGGCCACCGGCAAGTTTGCCATGGGGTCAGGTAATCCCCTTGGCACTCCTCAGCCGGAGGATGCCGACACGTAGGAGTCTGACACCGTGATCCTTGATGGTCCTCCGGGCAGGAAGGGGGATACACCCAGCCACGCCCATGGACTGAAGAGGAAGAGAGGTGCCCTTGCTGAGGAGGAGATCCAGGCCTTTGCCAGCATGACTGAAGCTGTGAAGGAGGTTGCCCAGGCCATTAGGGAGAGCAAGCCGACGGACATGCACCCTGACCTGTACAATGCCGTCATGGACTCTATTGGGTTCACTAAGGAGGCTCTGATGGTGGCTCTCGGCCACCTCGTCGACCACAAGGCACAGGGTGTCAACTTCGTCGGCATGGCAGAGCAGCACAGGACCCTCTGGCTGAGGAACTTCATGGGCAAGTACTACAACGAGTGATCTCGCACTGTCGAGGTGGGGAGGGGTGGCAGCAGCAGATGCATGAAGAAGTTGAACTGATGATGTCGATATATATATTGGCTTAGCTAGGGCTTACAAACTACTCTTATGGCATGTATATTTTGATGAGGTGGTATATACTAACCCCTCAGATGATGGTGAACTTGTTGGTGGTGCTGGTGGTAGGATGACACCCACTTTTTGATGTGGTGGTAGGTGTAACACCATAGGTGTAGGATGAACTTGTGATCCTACTTTTGTAAGTATCATGCATGCTGCAGTAGTTCTATGTTAGAGACGCGTTCTTAAGCTTCTGTTGATGTTGTTCATGTGTCTAGTTATGATGATATGATCTATCCCTTCATCCTTGTGTCCTTTGCAGATGAACTGGTACGTTGTGTACAGGGGAAGGAGTCTAGGAGTGTACAATTCTTGGCGGAGCTACCAAGAACAGGTGGCAGGGTTCTCCAACAACAGCTATCAAGGGTTCGAGACTTTGCAAGAGTCTCAGGCGAACTACATGAACTATCTGAACACCATCCCCTTGGAGATCAGGACGTGATAGAACATCAGGTCATTGCTCAGTCCATACCCAACGTGGGTAATCAAGTGGTAGGTTCTAGGATGAAGGACTTCATAATCATCGTCCTACTTGTGGTGATTGTGAAACTCCTTCTGTTCTAGTGTATGATCATCGTAGTGTATGATCATTGTAGTAGTGTATGATCATGGCATGGTAATCTCACCATGTTTGAACTGTGGTAACCGTAGCAGGCTGCTTGCAAGCAACCAAACAATGCCCCTTTGTTTAAGCGCAGCCGAAGAGCCCAAATTAGATCGAACCAAACAAAGAGCTTATGTTTTGTCATCCCATGCGACTAACTCGGCTGCAGGCTACCTAACATGAGCATCATCTTGGCTCCCGGCCGTTTTTCCGTGGCCATGCTCTCCAGGGCATGCCCCCAAGAAAACGAGATGGGGATACAGGCTACCAGACGGGCCTTTATTCTAGTCCAGGAGTTCCAAAGGGCCTGAGTACCCACGTCATACATAGTCATACATAGAGCAGATGCCACAGTCCAGACACTGTCAAATGGTTCTTTTAAGGTCATTAGTAGAGTGGGTAGCCGTAAGTGGCTATAGCCGTAAATTACTATCGCATGGGCCACCCGAAACATTCATAGTCTACGAGTTCTATAACCTACACAGGTGGTGCACCTGCATATATGGAGCTAATCGTGAAAAATATGGCGAAAGTGCTCCAGATAAATTAGTAGGTGAATCCCACATTCACGGGGACTCTAAAATCAAGCTGGCATTCACCTCCCGGTTCATTTCTGCATATCCCATCGTGGCTCGAGCTTCGCATTTCTGGCTGTCAGTTGTACGTGTTTGATGATGTGCGCAAGCAGACCGCGCTTTTTTCATGGATGGTCTTCGTGTGAATGGTTTTGGACCTCTCCTTGACTGTCCAGTGGCATGTACTGTGCCATGATAGCTCTGATCTCGGAGTCCATGTATGACTGAAAGAAACAACACGTGGAATTAATAGACATGGATGTGAATGAAGCTGAGAAGAAATCATGTATTTGGGTATGTCTACAGTATCTTTGATCGCTCGTAGAGAGGAAATGGTTAGTAAATGAAAGCACATAGTGAAACTCAACAGCATAAGATGGATTTGATAATATTGGTTTTCAAACCCGTAAGCTACAGTGGAAGGTGGTCACTGGTTACATTTCTAGCTTTCTTTGCTTATTACTTGGCAAAATATTAACCACAAGTTGTCATATTTACATACAAAAATCGACCACCCTTTCATGGCAACAGCAATTAGGATAGAACCTGAACTGCCAATCTAACTGTGTGTCACAAGCATGGCCAAACTAGTTACAGAATCAATATCGAATTACTTTAGGATGGACAAGTGCTACATTTATCAAATCCGCTGATAGACATAGTAATGGACTATATCCAATCGACTGGCTGCATAAGTTAACATGAAACAGAGGGCATACTACTCATAAGGATATACGATTTACAAATTAACTATGGTTGGCTATCATCATCTATTTTCTTTTTCAGCTATTTTCCAAGGACAGAACATTGTCGCTGACAGACCAAGACATGTTTCCATCTTTTAGGTCTAACAAGCAATGCATAGTACATGGAAAGATGCAAAAAGAGATTTACTGTCAGTGTATCACACAAGGAAGGCATGATTGTTAAATGATCTAAATCTGTGCGTGAGTTTTCAATAACGCATGCATGTGCTATGTAGCAGAATACTGTTCGCAATGCATCGAACGTTTCAACATGTAACAGCACAGATCCAGAAGACCATAAGGCTGATAGAAACAATGGATAACATAGCAAACCATTTGCAGCACGCAAGTATTCTATATTGAACTAATAAACAGATGTCCCAAAAAATAATTCGAGATAGCAAGAACATTTCATTCTTTCACTAGGTACATCAATGAAAACTACATGAATGAGGATAATATTCTGCACCAGCTAGCTTACCCTTAATCTGTATTTGTATACCACATAGCTTCCTGCTGCCACAACAACCAAGGCTACCAAGATCCCCCACACGGCAGCCCATGCTGCCTTAGCCTGAACTGCTGTCTTACCTATGGATTAACCAAGCGAGGCGATTAAGTTATATATACAAAAAAAAGATAGATACGACAAATAGATTCAAAGCGTAAAAAATACTTATGCAAGTGTCATGCTCCTTGATGTACAAAAGATCTCCACTGCAAGTACAGTCATAGCCACCCCATGTATCTCTGCAGTTGCATTCAGGACACTGGCAAGCCTTTTTCTCCTTGCACTCATCAATGTCTGCAGAGGTAAATGAAAAGTAAGCTACAGTTTAAGAACTGCTGTCTTCCAGCATTGCACTAAATATTTACTGCCTGTCACAAAAGATATAATGTTTTACAGAAGCTTTATAATCAAAGAAATATTCCTGTCAAACATCCATCTTCCGAGTATATGTGTGACCTAGTTTTATGTACTAGGTTTTCTGTATAGATGAGTTTTATGTACTAGGTAGGTAGGACAGTGAACTGCAAGGATTTATTTTTGTCTGATTGTTCCTGCAAGGGAAAAGAGAATATTGTGACACTAAAATTCATAGAGAAAAGACAAAGTAATGCGGCATAAATTTGTATTTGTCATCCATTTATGGGACCATTGGTAGAACATCCCTTATTCTGACTTTCTGAGATGCAGGTGGGCAAGGGGGGTTGAGGCTAAGAGTACCGTGACATTTTTTAACACCGTCCCCTCGGAAACCAGCTGGACACTTGCAATCTCCATTTCCTGATTCCTGGAAAATAAAATATATAGTACGAGATAACTTATCAGAAGTTAGTACTCCCTCCGATCACTTAAGTGTCGTGGAAAAACAACAAATCACGTACAACCCATCAGCGCAACTGGCGACATTTAATTCGGATCAGAGGGAGTAGAAGTTGTTACATGTACTCTGTTACATGCCTAAACATACCTGACAAGCAGAGAATGTTTTCCCATTGCGAGTTTCATGCCAACACCCACCATGGTTTATCAAGCATTTTCCTGGTCCAGCAGCTGTAAATAAAATAGTTATCTATAAACTTCCCTTGCTGTAAATCATCTATTACAAAATAAATCATGCAGTTCATAGTCTGTGACAAATAATCATGCAAATCAAAACAGACAGTGCAACCCCCCTTCACAAAATATGAGTTTTTCCGAAAATGGGAAGCAAATATGTCACATTTATACTTCGAAAAAGGGAAGGAAAAAGAGCATGCAGAAGGCAAGGTGCCCAGCACAAGTCAACATTACACTATGGCTAGTTCTGAAAAGATCGAATCTAAACCCACAATCATGTGTTAAAGAGTATATGTGGATTGCACTAGCCCTTTCCATCAGTTCGGACTTTTGGTTGCGTTGGCTAGTGCATGAAACATGACATGGTATCAGAGCCTAGAGTCTCAAGTTCGAGTCCTGGCTTTCGCAATTCATTAAAAGTTGCTCGTAGCCCCTTTGTGTCCACGTATAGGCCTCTTGAGCCATACCTCTGAGACTCAGACTCGCGCCAAAAGAGACCTACAGTGCTGCACCAACTCCTTGTCACTATTCGAGTTCTCCGCGCCTAATCTACTATTTTGTGATGCCCCCAAATGTGAGTCCACAACATATACAAACAAAAAACTAAACGTAGCATGATAGCATAGCAGCAGAGCTTCACATTCCCCAATGGCTAACCTGTTTCTTAATGCTGAGACACACTAGCATACATATGAATAACTATACTAAACTTGCTTCTCTTAAATCAATTTAGCTTAGCAAATTTTAACACCACAACTTGCTACCAAGTAAAATGTTGATCAATCCTGGTTTCACTATTAGCCCCTTACCGACGCATGCAGTGTTCACAAGGAATTGTAAATTACAGATTCCACACTGGAAGATAATTGTTTGAACGGTCATTCATGTACGTAAGCTGTAAACATAGCCAAGAAGTAATACTGCTAAGCCTATAGATTACGACACAAGCATGAAGACCAAAGGAATATTACGTTCACAGTTGCTGTAGCCGTCTCCTTTAAATTGCACACCGTTGAATGTGGGGCATTCACACACTCTGCCGCGAAAAGTGTCCTGAACAAGTGTTGACGACAGCAAAGTAAGAAATCCGGAGAACGGTTAAGAACACAAGATGGCCATTAATCATCAACCTATACATACATACCCTACAAGCTGTTACATTAGCAGCTTTGTCTTGCCAGCAACCTCCATTATCACTCAGACACTCGTTAGTTTCCATGTCTGTGTTAAAACAACTCTAGAGTTAGCATTATATTTAAAACAATGTACAGTATATGAAAGACTGTAGTTTCTTGTTCTTACCATTACTCAGACAAACATTTGGCTCAGTAGTTTCTTCAAAGCCAGCACAAAGAGCTTTGAGGACAGCTTTCCTTTCTAGCTTTCCTGTTATTTCCAAGGTTAAAACCATCTAGAGTAGATGCAAATTTAGTTACAGCCTTTACATGGGATCTGTGAGCATTTACCTCGATATTGTCGATTGTTCACAATAAGAGTAGGCAATATGGTAACATCTCCTCTTGATCCTTTCCCAATCTATATAACATCATAGATCATGATTAAACCCTTATCAAAGGTGATAAATATTATTGATAAGTTTCACATAACCAATTCATCATAAGGTCAGTTTCACCTGGGAGTCCTGCTCCTTTTTAAGCAATAGGTGGTCAGAATCAGCATTTGGATCTCCCATGCACTTATCAACCTTATACACGTCTAAACCTGTTTAAGTGCAAAATGACGATGGTTGTTACACTTTTGTGGAATTAGTGATGCAATTTTGTCTATCACTAAGGTGCCTGATGGCATAAAATGCTACATTGCTACAAACTATGTATGTATGCATGTTAATTCAAATGCACCAGAACTTATGGACGTTTCTTAATAAAATGTGCATGGTATTTTAATTCAAATAGAAAAAGGCGCATCTATACTAATTACAATAAACATGCTTAGGTGAAGGTAAGTCTCAGAAGAAAAGAGGAGCCAACCTAGTGATTTTATGACTGTTTCTGCGCACTTTTTATTGTACTTCTTCTCCTTCATAGGGCACCTTATGTGAAAATCAGTCACATAATCCCACCAGATCCATGGTTTTTTTAACTCATTTGCAACATTGAACACACAAAGCTGTCTCAGGTTCTCTACAACAACATCTTTTCCTTCATAGCCGGTACTAAAATCTTGTTCTGGATCAGGTGCACAGTACCTTCCATGGTTTATACACTGGGAGTTGCATTGTTTGCTGACCACAAATGCTTGAGGGCAGTACCAAGTAATATAATGCGGTGTGAACTGGCTATAACCACCTTTTTCAAGTAGTTGTGCAGCTCCTTTAAATTCTTTCAGAAAATGCATTAGCATATCACACTTAGGCCCACATTCATCATTGCTATTTGTCCACAACTCATACTCAACCCGGTCATCAGGATGTGGGACAGCCTCCCTCCAGTCAAGATTCACATTTACCATTTCACCATCTTTAACAGCTTTCTTCAATTGTTCACCGAACTTTTTATCAATTAAAGCAGAAGGGATGGTTATGTTCTGTATATATTTTGCAGCCTCATCATCTTCCCGAGGTAAATCCATTGTTATCAATGGCTCATCCTTATCATCAACTACAAGCACTGCTGAAGCACCAGCATTTTGTGCATTCCAGACCTTCTTGGCGAACAGGCAATCTAGATAACATAGATGGAGAAAATATATTAGCCTTTTTTAAACTGAGTAGCCAAAACTAGATGAACATTACAATGTACTCTAAAGGTGTCTATCTTGACCTATTCAAACAGAAAATAGGTCAAGCAGGGGATTCAAATGAAATGAGTGAAACTCTGATGTACAAAATAGAAAACAAAAATGCGGTTATCACTTGACCTCACAAAACAAATTGTGGACTAACTAGGAGCGTAGCTCTCTTCAACAATGATCATATAGGGTGTGTTTGGTAGCCCGTATGCTCTATCTCAACACAGCCCGGCCCAGTCCAGCTATGCTGACCACATACAAATTGGTTTTACTCTGTCTGTTTGGTAGGTTGTATAAGCTAAGCTGGGCTGAGTGGAGACCATGTTTGGTAGCCTGTATGCTCTGAGCCATGCCAGAATTTTATAAAACGCGATCAGGTCCCTGAACACAAAACCTAAAAAGCGATCAGGTCCTCACACCACTCCCATCGTCCATGACCGGAGCTAGGTGGCGCTGGACGCGAGCTTGCCGGAGCTAGGCGGCACTGGGCGCGAGGAAGGAGCCTTAGGCGGAGAGAGGAGCGGCCCACGCGCGCTGCCTCCTACTCCTCAGCCGCCACGGCCGGCGCGCGGCGCGGACAGGAGGAGGCTGAGCTGGTGAGAGCTGCTCTGCCAGGCGGGGGAGAGGTCCTGCCCGCGCCGCCGCCCAGCGCTGCCGAGCGCCTGCTCCTCCTCGGCCGCCGTGGTGGATGCTTGCGTTGCTCGCGGGATGCGCTGGACGGAGGGGATCTGTGACGGTGTAAGGCGAAGCGCAACCTCGAGCTCTTCCTCGAAATAGCCATGGCGGCCGACGGCGTTGACGATGTCTGCTAGCAGGAGGGACGGGCCGACGGTGGGAGTCCACCAGGAGATAGCCACGGCGGCGGTGGGAGGCTGCAATCCGTCGCGCGTCACCGGGCGAGGCGAGGCCGGACGCGATGGCCCCGTTCCAGATGACCTCTGCCTCCGGGCTCAACGACGATGGGTGCCGCCGCTGCTGTGGAGGACCTCCACTCCGGCGGTTCAGCTCAGGCCACCGGCGGCAGGACCTCTCCCTCCTCCAGTCCTCCAGAGCAGCACAGTAAGGATGAGCTCAGGACCGCCGGAGGTAGCCCCTTCTGCCAGGCGAATGATGTAGGGAGAGGCGGCGTGGCCTGTCGCTGCTCCATGGCCGGTGAACTCCGGTGATGAGCTCGGGGCAGAAGGAGGCGTGCGGGTGGAAAGGGAAAGAAGGAGAGGCGTGCGGGGGGAAATGAGAGAGAAGGAGGCGTGCGGGCTGGAGACCCCTAGCGGGCTGAACCGTTTTTGCGGGATGGACTCAGCACTGCCCAGGTGCGAAGCTCGATCTGAGCTTCCCAGGCGGGCATGGCTGAGGCACCTTTTCGCATGAGCTGGGCACTGCCCGATGGAGCCGACGCGGTCTACCAAACAGCAAAATGTGAGACGAGGGGAGATTATCTGGGTTGCCCCGGGCTACCAACACACCCATAGAAAACCATATGATGGTGTTTCTTATTGGTGCAAAATGATATAATTGTAAAAGTGGGAGAAGATTGTAGTCAGATAGGACTAGAGAGAAAGAGTGACAGACAATAGGCTGGCGTGACACTTCAATTAATGAAATGCAATACACATTATGAATCAGATGAGAAGATATAAGAAACCACCATGATCAGTAGCAACATGCAAAAAAGGAAGGATACAATCAGCTATTGTTTCATACCATCACACAAACACCCAAATGCCAAAAAAATCCTAACTCCACAGGACATGTAAAAATTACAGAAAAAACGATGTATATGTCACGAAACAACATTGCTTCAAGAGAAAGGGGGTCAAGGAAAAAGGAGAGAGTAGTCTACAATACACAGAATGAACTAAACTCATCACTAGTTCATTCTTCTCTGTTGCTTACTGGAACTCCTAATATAAAGCCTTACACAAAAGTTGGACCAAAGTCATCTTTAGAATCTGATATTTTGGAAGCCAAATAACTTTCACATCCCTTTCAAGACCAATCCCAAATCAAAAGAAAACAACTAACATGAATGGTAAGACAAAAACCTTCATGCACTATACCACAAGATAATGTACCCCAGGAACATGATAAGATCATCAAAATGGTGGACTTGCTATGCACAAGGAGAAACAAACCTCGGAATAAGCCAAGAAATTTATCGTATCAAGGACAATCAAATGACAGCTATCTATCCAAGTTAGTACGGTAGAAGCCAAGTGTAGTACTGTGCCAACAAACGAATTTAACAACATGGAATAGAGGAATCATTTAAGTGGCAAAATCTGGCTATTACCACTCACGGATAGATGTTTAAGAAAAAGCAAATCAGTTTAGTCGGTTCGGTTTATACCACTAGAACCGCATGATCACTCATTACAACACTCCCTTGACCATTGTTACTTCTCTCCCTCCATATCAGCATTTTGAGGAAATCAACTTCATAGTTCGCGGGTGGTTGTCCCATCGATTAAACTGCTTTTTGCATGTGCCTCGCATGTATTGGGTTGTTTTTTGGTTGGTTTGATTGATCCAACGTGGTGTGTTTGTGTGGATAGTTCAAGTTCCAAATATACTAACAAACTGTTTTACACATCAGAGACTAAATTCCCTCTAGTTCAACTTCACCTGAGCCACTTTAAATGGCTCACAAATCTTTCGCTTTGAAGTCGCATGATACCAAGAAAGCAGAACGAGAGAGACCAAAATTTATGAGAAAGGGAAAAGAAATAAGCAAATAGCTCACATGTTATGGCTAATGCACACAAGTGAGAATTTCAGAGGTATCAAAATGAAGCAACTGAATTCAGTGGTACTTTCCGTAACTAGACGTCTTACTGTGGTACAAAGACAAAATTCATTTAAAATGTCCGTAAAACTATTACAAAGATGGAAAGTTTTCGCATGTAAAGAATTGTAAGCATCCTATAGTCCTATCCAGAACAACAAGCAATAAACACACGCAGGTACATTACCCTCTGTGCACTAAATTAACTAAAAATGGCATAGTCCGACATTTACGGTTTTCCACATCATTTTTTTATCATCTTTATGACAACAAAATGTCCCTGCCAATTTACACAAGCAACGCCACAACAGGCACATATTCACAACCAAATGTGTATATAAGCCAATTCTCAGAAACCAATACCGGACCCCAAAAAAATGATTTAGTTATCATATATAAGTAAATGGTTGATCCCCAGTAAACTTATTTTCCTCGCTCCACAGCAAGACACGCAATCGATCTAATAATTACAACCCCGCAACTTACTCATCGACAGACATGTTCTGCCAGTCCCTCCTTTTTACTATCCCTTCCGCTTCTCTTTTCCTGCACTAGGCATGATTCCCCTCCCCTTCCCCACAAATCTACCAGTTGCAGTAGTCATTCGGCACTCCAACTCATCCATGCAGGGTAGAACCAAAGTGACTAACCGCCGAGGCAGTCGACAGGGCCAGCCACCTATTTATTACCCTTTGCCAGCCACCTCCATTTTCCAAACTCCTTAGCTCTACCTCCTACCTGCCAGTGCATCAACTTCACTCTGGCTTCTCCAGGCAAGCTCCTAACCTTCCGTTGCATTGAACATCCACATCAGCATGTGGTCGCACCATCCTGGATCCTGACAGTGTCTGGTGCCGTTCGCTCCCAACTCCCTGGGTGGCAATGCTGACGTAGCCACGCTCCTGGTCAGACCTGAAGACCTCTCTCATCTATATTACAAGTTCCCGGTTCGCTGATTTTCATATTTGGTTGTTGAAACGGTGAAGAATTCCTGAGATGAAGAACATTGGTGTTGATAACCATGCCGTGTGCGTTCCTTTCTCATAGTTTGCAGCTAAGAACATATTGTCTCACTGTAAATTACTAATTCCGTGTTTACCTCACCACTTAATGTTTTCTATGTATTGAACCAGCATAGTTTCTATGGATTTGACATTAGCTTCTTCGTGCATTGTCAGCTCTAGGAATATTTGGGCCAACGTTGGGCATTGGCTTATATTGGAGAGGTGACCGATGTCTCGCTGCTACTAATTAGCCCTTTTTACACTGCATTGGTACAAGTGTATAATATACCACTGATTTTATGATTCCTTTAATCCATCTGTTTGTCGCACCATACCTATTCGACTCAATGCCCAAGAGGAACCGATCTACCTGAATCAGAACGTAACACACAAACCATTTGGGTAGTATTACTAAACTACTAATTGTCTGATTCATCCTTGGGGCAATGAATAAGTTAAATCACTCTTTCATCGACACTGATGGAGGGTTGCTATCAGTAACCGGCAGCTAGATCTGTCCTGGTTTATTTCTTTTTCAGTATTATTATTTTTCTCTACATCTGGAAAAAATATACCTTCTATCTTATCTGTGAAATGTTTGAAATCTCCAGGTTGCCCATATTTCTATTGCATGCTATTGATTGTCAGAATAAGTGCCATGTAGCCATTGGATCCAAACTCCAAAGCCCCTCTATTTGTCTTATGTATCAAGCATTCAAGCTACAAAACAAAACAGACATCCCCATCATTTACTATATATATCGGTCCCTTCAGTTATTTTCATATACATTATGATAACTTGTACCATCCTTTTATGAGCTGAATTACATACCAGGGAATATACTTTCATGTATATATGCATATCAGGCATGTACCTCAATTTTCTTGGCACTATCGTATCGTATATACTCCACACGGTCACTATTACAATATGCATCTTAATTTCCTTCCTTGCTCATGTCATGCCAGCATGTCTCAGAAATGTCGCCAAAAACCACACAGAAAGGGGCAGGGTATTTTTCAAGCTATTTCTAGTAGACTACACTTTTGTCAAGTCTCAACCTCACTGACTGCATCTCCAAAAAAAACACCGACTACTATAATCAGCTACATACGCGACAGACAGAAACTGCCAGTAGAACCCCCGCAAAATTAACTAAGTAAAGCAGCTCTAATCAACACCTCCCAAATCGTACACACTGCAATAGCTATCACAGCAAATATATCAGCGAATCCCCCAAAGCCGCAGGCGGGCTACACAGGAGGGCAAATCCGCGGAGCAAAAGGGCGCGAGAGATTGAAATCGGGAGAAGGCGTCACCACTCACCTCCGCGGTCTATGAGGAGGAAGCTGGGGAGCGCGCCCGGCTTGGTGCGGAAGAGCTGCTCCTTGCTGCCGCCGCCGAAAGCATCGCAGGCGTGTGAGTTGCTCTTGGGGTAGACGACGGCCCCGGCCATGCTCCCGCCGTACTGCGGGATGCCGAAGTTCCCTATGGCGCTGTCGCGCCGCCCCCTCAGCGCCGTCGGCGACGTGACCATCAGGCTGTTCTTCTCCACCACGAACCGCGCATCCACCTCCACCGCCGCTGCCGCCAACGCCAGCAGCAGCAGGAGCAGCCTAAACCCTAGCCCCCTCATCGCGCCGGTGTTCGGCCGCTTCTCCGGTAGCGGCGGACGGCGGGGAGCGAGGAGGCGAGGGTCCAGATCGGAAGCAGAACTGGACTGGAGATTTATTGGAGCGGTTTATCTCGCTCTCTCGCTTTGTTCCCCTGCTCGTGGTTCGCGTGGTGAAGTGAAGTGCAAAATGGTGTTCTTTTTTCTTTGAGCAAGCGAATGCGAGTGGTGTGTGGTGCAGAGCTTCACGACTCACGAGGACAACCTGGGCCGTGGCCATGACCCACGGCCCTTCCTACATGGTGTTTCTCTTCTTCCTACCGGCAACTCTACCGAAATCACTACTCCCTCCGATCCGTTTTGAATGTGAAAAAAGAACTGAACATTTGCCATACAAGTTACAGCAGATTTTAGGGCATCTCCAGCCGTAGTGCCCCCAGGCGCTGTTTTTTTGGCTTCTAGGGTTGTGCCAGCGCTATTCTGGTTCTTGGGGTCGACGAATCTCCAGCCGTACACCCACCCAAGAGTAGTTGCGGGACGTGTGGCGACAGTTGGTGATTCTTCTCCATGGCGCGCACCAGCTCCACCGTCGCCCTGCCCATCTGCACCACCGTGTTGTTCCTGGAGGCGGGCAAGGACGCGGTCGAGCCCCGGCCGAGATACAGGGAGGCGGGGAGGCAGTCGGGACGGATTCCTCGCCGAAGAGGCGCCCGGAGCAGCGTCCTCGCCGGGACGCACACAGGGCCGGTACCCGGCGGCGGAGCATGGGCTGAGGTCGCCGGGAAGGAACCAGGAGGGGACTGGTACCCGGCGGCGGCGCGTAGGCTGAGGTCGCCGGGCGCGCGGGGGCGGAGGTCCGCGGCCGAAGCTGGGAAGGAACCATGAGGGGGCTGGTACCCGACGGCGGCGCGTGGGATTCCCGATGCGGCGCTCGGTCGGGCGAGCAAGGAGGCCGGGGGCGGCGGCCTCCATCTCGCGCGCGAGCCCTGGCCGAGGAAGAGCGCGGCGGCAGCCGAGGAAGAGCCCCGGCCGAGGAAGGGCGGCGGCCTCCATCTCAAGGAGGGCGACGAGCCGGGCGACGGCGCGGGCTCGGCGGCGGCCTGCTGCTCGCGCCCATGGTCGGGGGCGAGCTAGGATTCTTCTGCGGCATGCCCGTGGGTGGATGGGAAAAGTGGGAAAGTGGGGAGAGGAGAGAGGAAAGTGGGGAAGGAGAGAGGAAAGTGTACGCGTGGCGGCAATTAATTGGGCGATCGCTTCGGCCGGCGCCCCCAGCAGAAACCCAGCGCGCTGGGTTTGGACTGGGTGTGCTGGCGCTAATTTCGTCCAAAACGGCGCTATTTGAGGTCATGGGGGCGTGGTTGGGAGATTTCGGCGCTATTTGGCGTAAAAAGTGGCCGGGGGGCACGGCTGGAGATGCCCTTAGGATTAGAGAGAGTAGAAAAAGTTCGAACACATCGAAGGTTTGTAGAGCCTTTTCGTCGCGCCATGTGATATATGTGGGCTTCTTGCTACTCGCTACTTATCGCGAGGAGAATAAAAACGCATGGTGAAATGATCCAACAACCAAAACAGATCAGCGTAGGCGATATCTTTCCTAATTACTAACGATTCAAGGGTGCTTATAAGGGTTTTGTCCGGTATTGTAAGACATGGATGGATGAAGCCTAAGGAAGACCATGTTAAACTCAATGTGGATGTCTCATTGCATGAAGATTCAGCTCGGGGGGGGGGGGGGGGGGGGGGGGGACCGGTGCAATGCTTAAAGATGAAAGAAGGTTCTTCATTGCACCTAGCAGTTGTGGTGTTCCTTTTATTGATAATGCATGTGATGCTTAAGAACGAGCTATCCTGAATGGTTAGTTGGACAGGTTGGTGTAACCGTATTATGTGGAGGTGGTCGAAGTGATGAAGCAAGGGGTAATTCTATTGGACGCGCGACAGGTAGCAGTTTATGAACATCTACAAAGGGCGACGTGCGGAGCTGCAATGGCGATGGCGATGCTACAAAACTGGTCATCCACGCCACATATGCTGCAAAGGTTAATTGTGGGAGCTGCAAAGGTAAACCTAGAGTTGCAAGGCGAAGGGCAATCAAGCAAGATGGTGATGTTATAAGCATCCCTCAACGCAGTGGCGGAGCCACTTTAGAGGCTATGTAGTCAGCTGGCTACACAGCTTTTTGGCAATACAATCAAAAAATCATGCAAAAAAGAATAATAAAAATATTACTAATACATGTATTTGACTACACAATTTCGTATTGACTACACGGAGTTGAAATCTTGCCTCCGCCACTGCTGCAACACCGTCGGTGGTGCTTCAAGGGGGGCGAGAGGCGGTCACCACCACCGTCATGTACTGCAAAGGGGCATGCAATCATGATGTGTCAGGTCCGGTTCGGGTCGGACCTGATATTGGACCTGTGCACCTCTTGCAAAATTTTAGGTCCAAGGATACAACCGGACCTTTTTCTAACAGGGTAAAGGGTAACCTAGGTTCTACCCTACTACTCTACGACACATGCATTGACTGCTGGCCTGCTGGGTAACGAATGACGATCTGCTACACAGCTGATGAACTACTAAAGAATCATTGTTCCAGAAGAGTGCCGCTTATCGTCTTATGCGCACTGCATGCACGGAAGGCATGCGTTTTGTTCAGAACCTGATGAATAAGACGGCCAGCTCCGAGCCGGTGCCGGTGCCGCCGCCCTGGGGCACCATGTAGACCGACTCCGATTCTGGGGAGCCGACGAAGTGCTCGAAGCAGCCGCGCATGTACACCACCTCGTCGTCCGGCGACGAGCCGCTGCTCTCCCAGCGCCCATGGACACCGCATGCAGCGTCTCCATCACCATCAGGTGGTCGTTTGTGGCCTGCTGCCGCACAGCGTACCCGGCTTCTTCCCGTTGCAGAACATGGTCCACGCGCTCTCGTCCAGCAGCGGCGCCGGCTCCGGCGCCCGCCGCGCGGCCCTCCGTCTCCGGCACGATGTGCGCGCCGGCGGGGTTGCCGAGTTCGTGGAACAGCGTGTGCGTCTGGAGCACCAGCTCCACCACCAGGCTCGGCAGTTCGTTAGAGCCACGCGGCCCTTGCGCCGCCTGTACAGGGACCGCGCCGCCCGTACAGCGTGCCCGTCACGCGCTGGCACGGCCTCCCGCCGCCTGACGAGAACGACATGACGTGGGACAGCAAGCGGGAGTCGGCGGCGCGCCGGCGCCCGAGGATGTCGCCGCCGCCGCCGCAGTCTCGCACGCCGACCCGGCCGGCTACGTCGCGCACCGGAGCACCAGGATCAGGAAAGGAGGATGGAGGATCTACCAGGGCGCGGCGGCGTGCTTTAGCCCCACGAGCTTCTTCTGGTTCAACGGCGGCACCGTCCAGTACGTCTTGCCGAGAGGTGCGGTTAGACCCTAGGGTCGAATGGGTTAGGGTCGTTTTGGACCTAATCATTCACGGGTCGGCCCTTTACCCTAGTGGTAGCAAATTGCAGGTTCGGTCCAGCGGGTCAATGGGACGCACCGGACCCAACACATCTTGAGCATGCATGCTCTCGTACTTCAAAGCTACGTGGGCAGGGGCGAGGATGTTTTTTTTCTTTCTTTTCATGTTTTGTGTGGCAGACATGTGGGGAAGAAGACATTTTTCTAAAGTGATGCGGGAGATGATGGTACCGAATCGGCGGCATGAAGAGCCTATAGAACAGTTCGAAAGGAGGAGGATCGGGGCTTCCGATATTGATCCGGAGAATGCACACACGTGCCATATAAAAAATATGATCCATCCATTTCAGAATGAGAGAAAGTCACCACATGGCATATGTGGTGAGCAAAACTTGTTTAAAATCAATATCAAGAGAATGAGAGAAAGTCAAACACGGGGAGCAAAACTAAATGCACAAGGCACGAACATCACGACACCAATCAAACCAACAAGATAGAAATATTCACTAGAAAAATAAATGAGAAATGTACTTTTTACATACGGATCTTTGCCCCCTGGCGGCAACAAATCCAGGGATCACACAAATGGGAGCAGAAGGTGTCGAACATCTACAGGTGCACGTGCACGCGGCGTACGAAACACGAACGCGCAGACATACACCGTTCGTCAGCGCCATCGAGGTCACCGCCGGCCTACTGTGACGCCAGCGCCATCGCGGCAGGCTTCATCGGCGGGTACCCGATGCCGTGGCGCGTGGAGGGGAACACGACGAAGAACCCGCTGGCGAGGACGCCGATCAGGACGGGCAGCGCCGTGACTAGCTGCTTCTGCTGCGCCATGAGCCCCGGGTAGAAGCACGCCACCGTGTTGGCGTCGGCCAGCAGCGCCACCGCCGCGAACACGATCACCGAGAAAATGGCGTGCGCGAAGTCCGCCGGCCGCAGCCTGTACTTGGAGAAGTCCCTCACCGCGGCGTCGGCGTCATCGCCGCCGACCAACGGCAGGAGGCCCCTGGGCGTCGCGACGCCGTACCTGACCTTGCCGTCGGCGCCGATGTAGCTGTCGGTGAAGGCCGAGAAGGCGCACGTGAATGCGCAAATCGCGATGAGCACCGCCGTGATCGCCTTGTTGGCCACACTGCACGCACCGAGGTTGGTCACTATCGGGTTCAGCACCTCGTACACGATCACCGTGGACGTCGGCAGCACCATGAGCACGTCGCCGAGGCTCTTGAACGCCGTGTTCGCCATGCCGTGGCCTACTGTAGTCGCGGTGCTCGCGGGCGCGGGCGTCTTCGTCTGGCTTGTGGATGCTGCTGTTCCTTCTACTTCCATTAACTAGCTGATATATTAAGCCAGCTAGCTGTGCCTCCTCAAAGTTTATTTATAGGATAATTAGGTGTAAAGATATCCATGGGGGTTTGAAAAGAGTTGCTTAATACTACACGGAAGAAACAATAGCTTGTGCAGATTGAAAATGAATTGCCGTGTGACAGAACAGAACGATCGTGCCTTACGGGAGACCACGTTTGCAAGACTTCTTCTTCTCATCTGCTACTCCTGCAGGTCTGGTCATCCCAGAGATATATTCAGGGCCGGTCCTGAGATTTTAGGGGCCCGGGGCGAAACTAAAACTTGTGGCCCCTAATTTAGACATCGTAATAATAATAATAATAATGAATATACGTGTAAAACAAATGTTAATAATATCTTGTAAATGTGTCTATAAGAAGCATATCAAATAATTTATACATGTTACTTCAAAATTTTCTTCTAACATTTCTCGATGTAAAGTCACTTATAATAGGGTCGATGTCAATGTCATCCATAATTGCTTCTCAATGCATAATGTTGCCAAACCATTTTCAGAGCCACTTACATTGCTATCGCCGACATTGGTGTCGATATTTTCTTCTTGCTGCTCAGATTCAAAATTCTCATTTGGTTGTTGCTCTTCCTCCACGGGAACTATCGCCAACTCATTATTTGGGTTTATCGAAACACCAGTATTACTCTTAAGAAACTTGTGAATATCTCCTTTCTGTGATTTTATCAACTCGGCAACACGCTTTGCTCTTTTCCGTTTAGTAGCACCAGATTCATATGTTATGGACGACATGGCGCACAAGCACAATGCTGGAAAAATACATCAAATGTTAAAATTAAATTATACCGGGAGGGAGTATTGAACTATTGATTAGGGAATCAGAAATTCAGAACACACTACTATATGTTTGTACTTTACCTCAGATGGTCGAATCGTCTATGTGCACGCAAGTGAAGACTGAAGACGGAAAAGAAAAGACCCAATCAGTGCGGCGTTCTTGCAATCGGGGGCCTCGGAAGTTAAAATCTGTGAGGCGAATAACTGGCTCTTGCTTCCTGCCTGCGATGAGCCGATGAGAGAATGAGAGAGCGCTGAGGAAGATTGAGAGAAAGACGAACAGAGCGCCAAGCGGTGAGCGCGTATGGATCAGTAGTACCTCACGTCGACGATGTCTTCGAGGGAGCCAGCGACGATGGCTTGGACGGCGGCGGGTGAACGCAACTGAACTGATGCCGATTGGATCGATCGATCAGGCGGAAGCAGGCAAGCAGCGAACACTAATTCCTCTCATCCTCTCGTGCGACGCCTTGTCTCCTTGATCACGCACCACACATACGGCCCATTAGCCCAATAGTCCTTTTATTTATTTTTCTGCTGGCTGACAATACATATACGTAGGTATATACCATACCTGGGTGGGCCCCCTAGATTTTGGGGGCCCGGGGCGGCCGCACCCCCTGACCCCCCCAAGGGCCGGCCCTGGATATATTTCTATGGTTTTGCTAATGCTATGTGGCGTGATTTTTTATGTCTAAAATCAATTTCAGGAAAGCACGACTTTAGTTTTAGTTGATTTCTGGAAAACACAACTTCAGGCTAGTGAAAAGTGTAGCTTGCACTTTTTCATAACGTTTGGTGAATTGCGCAAAAAGAAAATGTTACGTGACAGTGTGTGATGCTTACAATTTTCACTAATGTAAAGTTACATTTTTCATAATCGGATCAATCATGGGAAAAACTTAGTGCCATCGGATATATGCGGATCCTTTACTTCTAAAGTGATATTTTTTATTGAACTTTACTTCTAAAGTGATAATTGTTCTAACTCTGGCAATGTTTTGCTTGCCTGTACTCTTTCTGGCCAGGTGGAGAAATTTTCTTCCTTTTCTCTTAGTTGCAATATGCTGGTTCATTTGGACTCTCCCGATTAAAATCACCTTGTTATGTGGTGAGGTCCTAAGTGACGATTCTTTCTTAAAGTGTGCTCTTTCCATATTTATTATTATTATGCAGGTATCTACAAAGAAGAGGATAAGAGCTAGTCGACTAAGAAAGAAAAGGAACCATATCCACCATCCATCTCCTCCGTCTTCATCCGAACTAGTGCAAGCTCCCCACCCCTCCTGCCGCCAGATCAAACTAGTGGGGCGTCATTGTAAGGTGAGGGCACGACACCCTGACAGCATATCAACCCCATAATCAAGGTTTTCGGTATGGTGACAGTTATCGCAAAGATGGTTTCGGGTTGTTGATCGATGTATTTTTTTTTGCCTATTTTCGTTGAATAATTAATAAAAAACTATATATAACTTTTGATGCAGAGAGACCGTGGGTTTTAACCTTCTTTTCGAGAAAAATAAAACCTTGAGACTAGTTTCTTGTGTAAATTTGAAAATTTGTTAGTCTCTTAACCATCTGTTATCAATCATCCAAAACACACTCAGAGGGCACTAAGTGCATTTTCAGTCCTCCAAAATATATAAACAGACGAAAAATGGTGAGCAATACTCTACACATGAACACAGAGCTAGTAATTTTATAAATATAAAATCCAATATTTTTTTATAAAAGGATCTTTATTATTTAAAGAGTTTTAAGTATTACACACAGCCTCTGCATAACTAAGATGCACACAACCGACACGAGTTTAGAAGTACGAAACATAAAAAAGGCGAATTACATATCATAATGAGAAGTTGTAAAAACGCCTATGAAGGTGGAGGGCCAATCCACAAATTATGCCGTCATCCATGTTGGGATAAAAAGTTTCTCGCCGTATCCTCCAGTCTTATACACACCTCCGTAAACAGGTCTCGATGCTCCACACGTTGCAACTGAGACCACGAACGGAGTATAGTTTTTACTCCTGTAGATAACTTGCATGAGAGAAGAATTTTTATCATTAAAAACCTTGTCATTTCTACACAGCCAAATCGACCATATTACGGCAAGCGATGTCACCATAATAAGTTGTTTAAACCTATAATCCACCCTATTCAGCCAATTGCCAAAAATATTAGCAACAATTTTTGGTGGGTATAAGGTAGAACCTATCTGGATGATTGATCATATAGAACTAGCTAATTTGTACTCGAAGAATAAGTGTTTGATAGTCTCGTCCTTATGACAGAAGACACACTTTTTATATCCATGCCAATTGCGTTTTGCAAGATTGTCTTTAGTAAGAATTACTCCTCGAAGAAGATACCACGCAAACACCTTATTTTTTAGTGGAATTTTCATCTTTCAGATTTTCTTATTACTATCTACTGGCACGTCCGGTTGGACTAGAGCTTGATACGTCTCAAACGTATCTATAATTTTTGATATTCCATGTTGTTATTATACCAATTGCTACATGTTTTATTTACACTTCATAGCATTTTTATGCATTTTCTGGGACTAACCTATTAACAAGATGCCGAAGTGCCAGTTCCTGTTTTCTGCTGTTTTTCTCCTTCAGAAAGGCTAGTCGCAAAATATTCTCGGAATTGGACGAAAATCAACGTGTGCAAATATCTCATCAGAAGACTCCAGAAGCTAGAAGGGGAGACGGAGTGGGGCCACGAGGCAGCCACGCCACCCTAGGGCGCGGCAGGGGGTGGGCCCACGCCCAGCCCTGGCGTGGTGATGGCCCTTCACGTAGTTACCCCACAACGGCGCCAGAAAACAGTTGCTAGCCCCTTCGCGTGGTACCTGCGTGAAAAATAAATGGGTTAGGTTGAGACTCCAAGTGCAGAGTGTATGTAGTAGTGGAAGACAGTTTTCCCACGAGGGGGTGACTCGAGGGTTTAATATCGAACTCTCGGGGAACCAGTATTTCAAGTGTTATCTCCTTATCCTTCTCTTGAGAACCTGCAACAAAATAAATTGTTTTGTACCCTCAACCTCACCAAGTGGTTGTCAAGCACAAGGTGTGAGAATGATAATAAAATAATATGCAATGCAAACAATAAGTAAATATGCAATGATGGTAAATAAATATGCAAGGATGATGGTAGTAATGATAAATGATATTTTTGGGTTTTTTATGATGAATGCAAGATGTAAAAGTGTTTTTGTATTTTCGGATTTAATAATGGCAGCAAACAAAAGTGGTGATAAAAGTGTTGGAAAGATGTTTCTTATGATTAAAAATGGACCGGGGTTCATGGTTTCACAAATGCACTCTCTCTTGATAACGTGGTAGACAATAAAACACTAAAATTAACATGTAAGATGGCAAGACATGGTTTGACAAGTTATTAATAATATGGGCATCACGTCCTAACATAGAGATCTCAAGTATAACTTGTTCTCTCTCTTATGCTCCACCAAGATGCGAACTAAATCATAACACCTTAATAATTAAGATAAATCAGAGCAAATCAATAAGTTCAATGACATGAAGTTAAAATAAGAACATGCTAGATCTAGTCATGGAGATAGTGGCCAAGGTCACATCCACTCTCCGGTAGCATGGTATTTTTGTTTATCCCTAGTGAGGCAACAAAGTAAGGTAGAAAACCCAAATGGATCGCAGAACTTTCTCTCACGTTCACTGCACTAGCCACCCCCCGTTACTCCAACTAATGCACACGTTCCCCCTCACATGCTCTCATAAACATGCTTGATCATGACAAGTAAATAAGAACGGGGTACATAATATGCATCTACTTTCATAACTGAAACAAAACCATTGCAATCTCAAACATGTATTAACTCATAATAAAGATCCACCACAAAGGAATTACATAGATGACCGTAATCATGTTCAGCAGCTCATACGGTACTAATTAGTGGAGCTCATAGAGAGGAGAGATACATAAGTTACTTCCACAAACCCATAGTCCAGGGGTGGACTACTCCCTCTTCATCATGGTGTCGGTGGAGATGTTGTTGGAGGAGGAGGAGACCACACCGGCAGCGCCCCGCCGGAGTTTTCCCCCTCCAATCTTCAGCTCCAGATCTATGTTTCGTGGTTTCTATGTTTCTGCGGCGCTCTCTTTCGCGAAAGCCCTAGGGGGTCTATATATAGTCGTTTTTAGGTCAAGACGAAGCTTCGGGAAGAAAGATCGACGACAGCGGAGGCCCGAGGGCCAGGATGGGGGACCCCACGCGGTCAGGGAATCTGGCCGCGTGGGCCCACCCCTTTCTACCTTCTGGTCTCCGTTTCTTCGATTTCTTTGCGCCTACGTTTCGTTCCTTCCAAAAAAAATGATCCCCGTAAAGTTTCAGGTCATTTGGACGTCGTTTGGGTCCCTGAAACATCAAAATATAGAAAAAGGGGTTTTCTGACAGCGCAGGGTTAATTCCAGAAAAATGGGGGAGTTGTTAATTATCCCCAAAACTTAATATAAATCATGAATATAACCCTTATATGATGCAAATAACATGGAATAACATGTAATAAAATGTAAAGTTCATGTATGCATTTTACATGCATCACGTGGCCGCCTCGGGTGCCCTCCGACGCCGCCCTTTCGCGTATTTATTCCCGATGTCCCGAAAACCTTAAAAACACCGATCATATTCCACGAAAAGTTCCGTCGCCGCCGTCGTTGTCAACCCTAAATCGGGAGGGTTTTGAAACTCTTCCTGGCACCCTGCCGGAGGGGAGATCCTCACCGGAGGCTGCTACACCGCCATGCCTGCCTCCGGAGTGATGCGTGAGTAGTTCATCCTTGGACTACGGGTCCATAGCAGTAGGTAGATGGTTGTCTCTCCACCTTGTACCTCCATGTTTAGATCTTGTGAGCTGCCTAACATCATCTTATTGTAATGCTACATGTTGTGTTTGCTGGGATCCGATGAATATTGATACTATGAGCAAGTTGTTTATCATTCTATCTATTTATGTTATTTATGATCTTGCAAGCTCTCCGTTGCTAGTAGATGCTTTGGCCAAGTAGATGCTTGTAACTCCAAGAGGGAGTATTTATGCTAGATAGTGGGTTCATGCCTCCAGTAATCTGGGCTCGAGATGACAGAAACGACTAAGTTTGTGGATGTGCTGTTGCCACTAGGGATAAAACAATGATGCATTGTCTACGTGTCATTTGCATTGTTTACATTACACACTTTACTTCATGCAATAATCTATTGTTTGCAACTCAATACCGGAAGGGGTGCGGATGCTAACCGGAAGGTGGATTATTTAGGCATAGATGCGTTGGATAGCAAGTCTATGTACTTTGTTGTAATGTCCAATTAAATCTCATAATAATCATCTTGTCATATATTCCATTGTCATGCGCTCATTATTTATCAATTGCCCAGCTGTAATTTGTTTACCCAACATGTTAGTTATCTTTTATGAAGAGACATCACTAGTGAACTGTGGACCCCGGTCCGTTTCCTCATACTGATAAAATCACCAACTGAAATCATTTGTTCTCTGTTACTTTCTGCACTCATTACTGTTTTCTACACAATACGTTTAATCCTTTGTTTTCAGCAAGCCGGAGAGATTGACAACCTCTCTGCTTCGTTTGGGCAAATTAGTTTGCTTGTGTTGTGTGCAGGTTCCACGTCAGTTGCGCCGCTGACAACCTTCTGAAGAACCTCCGTGTCCTCCTGATTCGATAAACCTTGTTCATATTTCAAGGAAAAACTGCTGCTGCACTATATCATATCTTTCTCTTGGGGTCTCCTAACGAACGTGTGTTGTCACGGTCAACAAGCAGATCTTCTGGTGCTGTTGCTGGGAAGTAATAAAATACTCTACCGTTAACACGCCATCAGAGCTTTATACATATAGTCCACAGAGAATTTGCCACTCTTGTGTAAATTCCAACGAAACTCGTCGATCCCTCGTGTCAAATTGACGGAAGCTAGTCGCTGTATCAACTCATGCCAAGTTGCTAGTCTGAGGCCAACAAGATCTCTTCTGAACGTCATATTTGGAGGAGTATCCTCCAACACTTGAGCGAGCGTATTGCTTTTGTGTCGTCCAAGGACAATATTGTATAAGTCTAGATATTGTTCTCGGAGTGAGGTAGTTCCTAGCCACCTATCCTCCCAAAACCTTATCTCTGAACCATCCTTAATGGAGAAAGAACCATATGGGAAGAAGAATTTCTTCGTCGTCATTAGGCCAGCCAAAAAATGTGAGTCACCTGATTTTCAAGAAACCTGTGATACCGCACTTGAGCCAATATACTTTCTCTTTAGGAGAGTTTGCCAAACCCCATCTTCGGTAAGAATTTTAAACAACCATTTACCAAGAAGGACTCTATTCTTGACCTCAAGGTCATGAATCCCCAGACCACCGTGATCTTTGGGACGGCACACTACATACCATTTTGCCAGTCGATATTTCTTTTTCTTACCGTCCCCTTGCTAAAAGAATCTTGATCGAAAATAATCATAAAATCCAATATGACTCCATCAACGTGGGGGAATAAAAGACACTCATACGCTTGGACTGAAACTAACTAAACGCCCAAGCTAGTCTTAAACTTTGGTGCGAACACCACAATCTATATCTATACCTAATAATAAAAGTATTAAGATTTCTTGTGGTACGTCATTTTTATTTCCGATTTTACCCCTGTGTTCTCAGAAATATTACCCACCACTGCCACCCATAAGTCATACCGGTTCGTTTTTTTTTCTTTTCCCTGTCGCTCCACCTTTTTTCCGGATAGCGGAAAGCGATAGAATCCCCACGGCCTCACACGTCACCTGAGTTCACCGTAGTTCATCGACAGCGACTCTGGTCACCGCCACCTCGCTTGCCATCGCCGACGAAAAATGACGTCGACGCTGGTCACCGCCACCTTGCTCGCTCTCCACCATCCCGCCGGGCTCCGTTCCCTCCCCTCGCCGCCCCCTGTTGCCCGCCCTGTCGGCGCCCCACGCCGCCGGGCGGTCCTGCGCTGTGCCGTGGTGTCCGAGCTCGCGCCCGGCGCCGATCTCCAGATCGCGTGCGTTATGTACCTATTACAAAGAAGGAAAGAAACCAGAAGTGGCCGCTGTCCATGTGTGGTCCCATGGGCCGCCTCAAGCCAATCTTCACTGCAGTTTTTCCCCAGGTTTTCTGGTAATGTTTTGGCTGCTCTCTCTTTGATTGATTGCAGGTTCATGGGATCGGGGTGATGGAGGAAGCGAGGATGAGCTGCCTGGACTGCGTGAGCCGCATCACACCCACGCCCATGTGCGTTGCCGGCCGACCGGCCGGCGGCCGCAGTACGTGTGTGAGTACTTGATCGATCCCTTCCATGCATGTTGCAGTAGTGAGCGTTCGTCTAGATTGACAAGTACCTCTGCCAACGCTACTCGCTCGGGTCATCTTAGCCAGTTATAAGCACACTCCTCGGCAATTCTTTGCCTCCATCTGAGAGGAGTTGCATTAGCGTCAGAGCTAGCAAGAAAAAGTGGCCGGCCGTTCGGAGTAGGGCGTATACATGTGGTGGTTTGCTAATTCAGAAGATTGGTCTGTAGACTGTAGTTGATGGTTTGCTAATTTTTTAGGTACTCAGTTTGTGCTACAAGCACTATGATGTGCTGAAACGGCCCAATTCATCTGCAACATATTTGCAACAGAGGTTTCTTCATTAAGCAGAGCAGGATGTGACAACGAAATCAAAATCAGCAGGTTTAACTTTAGAATTTTAAAACAGATTTTCATAAATGCAATTTCACAATCGTTGCTTCTGTTGGATCGCTGGTAATGGATAGCTGGTGCTATGATCTATTATCATCGGAATACTAATACATGTGTTTGATAGATATATTTTATAGATTGTTTCACAGACAGATATGAGCAATGGAAACTTTCTTGCTTATGCATTTTAATGCAGTGTGTTAGTGTGATAGGAAGACATCTTTATATTTAATGTTTCTTTTAAATTGATTATGCCATAATATTTTTTTTTTTTGAAAGCCTGCGTACATCAAGGAGTACTACATACCAACGTATGAAGTACAAGAAGAAGAACAAAGCCCACGCAGGGGAACAAAGCTAGAACAAGCGCCAGCAACATCGCCGGCGAGGGAGACGAGGACCACTGACCCCCTTCTTACCACGCCCCAAGGGTACCTCCTCCATTGAAGATCGCCGCAGAGCCCGTCCGCCGCGCCGCAGCGGAGCTTATGCCGATAAACGAATCCGACGAGCACCCTTCCGCTCCAACTCCACCACCTTGCCGCAGTCGTCGTCGTCCCCAGCGCAGGCAGAAGCCGCGAGCCTCGCCGAGCCTTGAATTCCAGCCTCCGGGTCCTCCCTCGTAGCTCCACAACGAAGAGGGCGACCTCCCCGCCGGCCGGCAAGGAGGAGGAAGAACCAGAGGAACGCCGCAAGATCCGAAGATCCCCGGCCACCAAAAGCCGCACGCGCCACGCCGGAGCTCCGCAGAACGCCGTCGCAGGAGGGGAAGCGCGCCGGACCCCACCTAGCCGCCGACACCATCGCCGCCTTCACGACGCCGCCAGCGGGTTCCTAACTCGACCTACACTATGTACAGGCCGGGATCTGGGGATCCCCCACCCTCCCGCCGCCGGAGCGGCCGGCGGAGGGGAGGAATCCCGCAGATCGCCGGCGAGCGAGGTGGTCGGGCTGGAGTCGCTCAAAAATCGCCCTCTGGCTACTGTAGCGAGAGAGAGGAAAGCGGACGGCTCGCCTTATGTGAACATGCCCCATATTTATGCCATAATATTTATTTACGTACCAAGTTGTGTTTTATCCCACGAACTGCAATCTCTTGTATCTTCTCCAGTCAATGCTCGTGGAAAACAAATGACCCGATTTGGAATTGTTATTCACGCTCATAGTCTCTGCTGCACTCCCTTCCTTTTTAGCATCCGATGGCAAAGAAAAAGCCAATTTGAACAACTACAAAAATTAGAAGGAAGTACACCTACAATAGTGTAGAAGTACATGTATATCTGTACTATACAAAAGTGAGTATTGCAAAAGTACGTGTATATTTTACAAAAGAGGAAGTACATGTATATCTGTACATTTCCACCGTAGCGATCATGAGTCTTGTGCTAAATGTGTATCAAAGTTTCGAATCCAAAAGATTTTTTATTATCCCGTTGCAACGCACGGGCATTTTTCCTAGTACCAATCAAACCAACAAGATCCGACTATTCATCTAGAGAACGAATCGAGATAAACAAGATGGAGCTTACTTTTTTACATTTCGACCACCCTGGCGACAACAAATCCACAGATCACGCGGCGAACAAAACATAAACACACGATCCCTCAAAAAAAAAAACATAAACACACGAGAGCACACCTCGCGTCACCGCGTCGAGGTCGCCGTCTGGCCTAGCTACTGCGACGCCAGCGGGGTCGCGGCAGGCGTCACCGGCGGGTACCCGAGCCCATGGCGCGTGGATGGGAACACGACGAAGAACCCGCTAGCGAGGACGCCGATCACGACCGGCAGCGCGATGACCAGCTGCTTCTGCTCATCGATGAGCCGCGGGTAGAAGCACGCTACCGTGTTGGCGTCGGCCAGCAGCGCAACCGCAGCGAACACGATCACCGAGAAGAGGGCGTGCGCGAAGTCCGGCAGCCGCAGCCTGTACCTGGAGAAGTCCCCCCCCCCCCCCCCCCCCCCCCCCCTCGGCGTCGGGGTCGTTAAACGGCAGGAGGCCCCTGGCCGTCACGAGGCCGTACCTGGCCTTGCCGTCGGCACCGACGTAGCTGTCGGTGAAGGCGGAGAAGGCGCACGTGAAGGAGAAGACCACGAGGAGCACCGCCGTGACCGCCTTGTTCGCCACGCTGCACGAGCCGGTGTTGGTCACGATCGGGTTCAGCACCTCGTACACGATCACCGTCGACGTCGGCAGCAGCTTCATCACGTCGCCGATGCTCTTGAACGTCGTGTCCGCCATGGCGCCCACTGTAGTGGCGGTGCTCGCGGGCGCTGCCGCCGTCGTCTGGCTTGTGGACGCTGGCGGTGCTTCTTCTGCCATAAGCCGATTGATTATAAGCCAGCTCTGCCTCCTCAGAGTCAAAAGCTTATCGTGTATTTATAGGCCAGCCGGCTCTGAAAGAATCCATGGTGAGGTTTGGAAAACAGTTGCTTAATCAGGGAGAAACAATAGCTTGTGCAGACTGAAAACTGATTCCGGTGTGACAATGAACAAAATAGATCGGTCCGTGGAAAACCACGTCTGAAAGACCTTTTCTTCGTCTTCGCCATTCCTGGTCATCGAAGAGATACTAATGTCTCTACGGTTTTGAATTTTTACCATTGCTAACTAATTCTACATGCATGTCACCGGAGATCAGCTATTAGGGCACGCCTAGCGCTTGACATCATTCTCTAATTTAAGATGCAACCCACTTAGTTACAACTCATAGATCACAAATCGCGATACAAATCTACTGTTTTAGATATTTCAATAACAACCACATACGGATTAAAATGACTGAATCAACACACTACTATATGTCTAGATGCATCCTTAAAATATCTTATATTTTTGTATGGAGGAAGTAATGGTTAATGAGTTACAGCTAGGGATGCAGGCGGACAGTCCAACGGACGTGGCGGACGTTCCGCTAGGCTCTCACACTGCCTAATAGGGATGACGTCATCACTAGTAATGCATATGCTTTCGAACGTGACGGACAGGAATTTTGCACGGAGCGGACGTCCGCCTACATCCCTGGTTACAGCCGCATGCAAGCACTGCCTATCATAGTTGTCTGGTGGTCATGGTATGATGAAGGTCGTGTATATTTTGGGAGGTGGTCTAATATTGAGTTAGAGTTAGAATTTGATTAAAATCGATGATAAGTCTGTAATGTTTTGGGAGGTGGTATTTTTAACGATTTTTTTGCGCGAATATAGAATATGTGAGTGTATATCCGAAATTTTTGTCAGGATGTTTTTAACATTTTAAAAAAATAATAATAAATTTTACATAACGGGTGCATCTAGACTTACGACCCGAAACACTGTGTCAGCTGGTTGTTTGCTTCTTCACGATGAAGTCTAACCTACTCGTTTATATTGCATTTTCTGAGCTGATCGCTGGACGCGGACCAATAATGATATCGGGAGTTCCTTGCGGGAAAGGACGAGAGTAAATAGTCATCGACCTTAATTAGCCTAGTACTAGCTCGCCGCACCCCCTGTATTTAAAAATGTCGAAATTTGAAAATAAAGTTAGTTCGAACGGTTTTTATTTTCTGGAAATTGTTGAAGTAAAAGGGTACCACATGTGAGAAATCTAACTTTTTTAAAAAGATTTATATGATGCGGTTAAATATTTATTGGCTGGAACGACATGCTGCACCCGCTGTATTTAAAAATGTCGAAATTTAAAAATCAAGTTAGTTCGAACGATTTTTATTTTCTGGAAATTGTCGGAGTAAAAGGGTACCACTTGTCAGAAATTTAACTTTTTAAAAAAATGTTTTATAAAAGGATGAGATTCACGTTAATTTATCTGATGCGGTTAAATATTTATCGTCTGGAAATTATCGCGATAGTTTTTTTTCTTTTTTCGAATTGGCAGTGGGTAATATTGTTTGGAAATACAATGGGCATTTATTAGGTCGTGTGGAAAGTTTGATTTTTTGTTTTGAATTTGGAAATTCATCTATTTTTTAATTGTGCACAATGGTATGTGTTTTTAAATTAGAAGTTGAAAATGGCAACATCATGAAATTGTTTAAGTTTGGAAATCATTGAAATTAAAAAAAAAATCATTTTAAAAAGGTCGGATTTTAGAGATTGCTCAAATTTGGGAATTGCTATGACTGGGAAAATTTACGTTTTAAAAAAGTTTAGATCTTAAAAATTGTTGAAAGTGGGAACGTACATGTCACGTTCATAATCGGGCTTCAAAGAGTTTTTTTTGAGGGTTTAAATTTGAATTTTGGATAGAAATGGTCCAAATTGGTTATTTGTTTTCCTAAAATTTTGCCATATGTTGAGAAATTTGAATTTTCCAAACATGTTTGTTTCTTTGTCGTGAATAACTGTTTTTATGGTTTAAAAATGTTTAGGTTTTAAAGTTGTTCAAATTAGAAAGTTTTTAAGATTTGGATACTGTAGCTGCGTAAGGAGTTTTTTTTGTAAGAAATGCGAGGTCTTTTCCACAAAAAGCGGTGTGCGGGGACTTTTGATGCAAAAAATTTTATTCCAGAGGGCCGATTTATGTTTTTTTTGGAAAACATGATGGTTTTACTGCAAAAAATGGTGAGCGCTGTAGAAATGCATATCTATATGTCTGTTAAAATAAAAAGGCTAAAACATGAGAGTTGTTTGGAAGAGTGATGTGCGTCTGCTTGTGAAAGGAAAATCCAAACGGATGACTGAGCGCGACGAATTTGACAAAATTCGTTGAATGTGTTGACGATTTTGAATCACAAATTAAGAAGTTAGAGTGAACAAAATTCGAAACCGATCACGGGAATGGAATCTGTTCGTCGACGCGAAAAGCACGGTGTTTTTTTCTGCAAAAAAAGGAAAAATGCTACAGTACCGCGACTGTAGGCTGCTACAGTGTACAACAGTACTTACTGTAGCAGCTACAGCGGCCGGTAGCTGACAGGCCGCGAAAGTGTCGCTCCTTTAATATAATACTAGGTAAATTTGGCACGGCGCACGCCGCGCCCTTGATGTGAAATTTTGATGACGGTTCGGATTCTAAAAAAATGTTTGTACTGGAAAAAAAACTGTTCATATTTAAATTGTTTGAAATGAAGACAAAATTTATGAGTTAAAATAAGTTTTCAAGGTGAACAAATTATGAATACACCGCATCCGTCGTGATTTGAAATGGCGAAGTCCGTTTGAATTTGTCGTGTTTTTTTTCAGCGATGAAATAGAAAAAAAATGTAGCAAGCTAATTCGTCAGTTTTTTAACCTTTTGTGTGGAGAGTCTTAAAATTGTTAATTTTGAAGTTTTTGATATATTTTTTTCCTTGGTTTTTCATAATGTTTTTCTGTTGCATCCTTTTTTGTGGGATTTCTGCAAATTTGCTAAATTCAGACCTTCCGTGATAAAATTCAGTTCAGCTTTGCGATTTTTTTTCCATTAGTATTCAATTTAGGTACATAATGAGTGGAAATGCACATTTATTGAATTGAGTTCCATAATTAGAGTCAGTTCATTTAGATTGCATCCAAATAATTACCAAATCGAAATGTTCAATTTGAGTCCGTATTTAGAAGAAATGCATTTTTTGAGCATCTAATAAACTTACCATCATATTTAGAGGAAGTGCATTCGGTTTTTTACTGAAATATTTACTAAATTTGAATATTAAAACATGTGTGTTGTTTGGCACAAATATCTAGCATTTATTTTTCTGACCGTTAGGAGGAGGGCCGAGGTCGGAGCGGGAAGGTGGCGGGGGCGGGCCAGAGGTGGCCGACTCGGGGGGAATGAGGTCGATTTCTGTTCTGGGGTTAGCGCGTGTGTTTTGTACCGGAGGAATGGTTCACAATTTTTGGAAAACACGGGGACTTTGCTGCAAAAATGTTATATTCGGGGAGACCGTTTCACAATTTTTTTTAAACGTGAGGTTTTTTATTTAGTAATGCTTTAATCAGGAGGATTGATTTACAATTTTTTGTAAACGCGAGGACCGTACTGTAGCGAACACTGTTCATCGCTGTGACTTTTGTGCGAAACCTTTTATTCCGTGGTGCCGATTTACTAAAAGATGAAAATTGTTTGGAATGGCGATATGCATCTACTCGTGAAAGGAAAATTCAAACGGGTGACTGAGCGCGATGAATTTGACAAAGTTCGTCAAATGTTTTTGCGAATCTAGATCACAAATTAAGGAGTTAGAGTGAACAAAACTCGAAACCGATCACGGGAATGGAACCTATTTGTCGGCACGTATATATTTCATGTATACAATTTTTTGTGAACCCGGGATTATTTTTTGCAAAAGAGGAAAAGGGAAAAAAAGACCACTGTAGTGCTACAGTACAAAATGTTATATTCGGGGAGACCGTTTCACAATTTTTTTTAAACGTGAGGTTTTTTTTATTTAGTAATGCTTTAATCCGGAGGATTGATTTACAATTTTTTGTAAACGCGAGGACCGTACTGTAGCGAACACTGTTCATCGATGGGACTTTTGTACGAAACGTTTTATTCCGGGGTGCCGATTTACTAAAACATGAAAATTGTTTGGAATGACGATATGCATCTACTCGTGAAAGGAAAATTCAAACGGGTGACTGAGCGCGATGAATTTGACAAAGTTCGTCAAATGTTTTTGCAAATCTAGATCACAAATTAAGGAGTTAGAGTGAACAAAACTCGAAACCGATCACGGGAATGGAACCTATTTGTCGGCACGCATATATTTCATGTATACAATTTTTTGAGAACGCGGGATTATTTTTTGCAAAAGAGGAAAAGGGGAAAAAAAAGACCACTGTAAATGCTACAGTACCGCGGTACTGTTGAACACTGTTGCGGGGAACAGTACCGTGCTGCAAAAATGTTATATTCGGGGAGACCGTTTCACAATTTTTTTAAACGTGAGGTTTTTTATTTAGTAATGCTTTAATCCAGAGGATTGATTTACAATTTTTTGTAAACGCGAGGACCGTACTGTAGCGAACACTATTCATTGCTGTGATTTTTGTGCGAAACGTTTTATTCCGGGGTGCCGATTTACTAAAACATGAAAATTGTTTGGAATGGCGATATGCATCTACTCGTGAAAGGAAAATTCAAACGGGTGACTGAGCGCGATGAATTTGACAAAGTTCGTCAAATGTTTTTGCGAATCTAGATCACAAATTAAGGAGTTAGAGTGAACAAAACTTGAAACCGATTACGGGAATGGAACCTATTTGTCGGCACGCATGTATTTCATGTATACAATTTTTTGAGAAAGGAAAATTCAAACGGGTGACTGAGCGCGATGAATTTGACAAAGTTCGTCAAATGTTTTTGCGAATCTAGATCACAAATTAAGGAGTTAGAGTGAACAAAACTCGAAACCGATCACGGGAATGGAACCTATTTGTCGGCACGCATGTATTTCATGTATACAATTTTTTGAGAACGCGGGATTATTTTTTGCAAAAGAGGAAAAGGGAAGAAAAAAAAACACTGTAGATGCTACAGTACCGCGATACTGTTGAATACTGCTGCGGGGAACAATACCACGGTAATGTAGCTACCTACAGTGCTAGATGCGGTGGAGCGCTGTGGGAGCTCAAATTTGGTGCTCCTTATATATAGTAGTAATATATATATATAGTATTATCGTCTCCAGCGTGCTGGTGCAACAAGGAACAAGGGTTTGGAAACGAATGCAAGCTGGTTCAGGTCGTCGCATGCATATATATTTACGTGAACCGATTGGCTGGTTAGTTTTATGCTGCGTGCAAGTAATGATTGATCCAAGCCACGTTCAGTCAAAGCTGCATTTTTGCTTGATATCTTGTAGATGATGCGCTGTCAGACGGTAATCTCCCTCGTTTAGAGTTGAGACCGAGAGGTCGATCGTGACGTGTGTGTTGTTTGAATATGCTTTTGTACGGGCGGACCTAGAACAAAAACTTCCCGGTGTCCACGTATACACAATACACGAGGATACTAAGCAGTATTATACCTAAAAATAACACACTCAACGGCTTAAAATGTAAGGTAGTATAAAAGTTTTTACTGATATCAAGTGTTCCACTTGACATTCTTGTTAATTATGTAAAGTTGAACAATAAAATATAAGAACACAAGCAATAAAAACATATCTCAATCAACGATGGTAACATAAATTCCCCTATAATCAACCAATTATCATGTTACGGTAAGCGCGCAATGATTTACATTATTTGTGTTGAAATATGCAAGACTAGAAACTGTGAATAAAGAGTAAAAAAACAGTGAGTAAAGCATATTGATTGAGTACGGTTGGAGGTTAAACTTGCTCGACATCGCAATCGTATCTTATTGCCGGCCGTGCACCGCTGAGAAATAATCCTAATTCCTAAAGTGCAGATATATGTGAATCACTAAGGGAAATTATCAAATCACGGCAGTCAGATTCTCACTTGTAGTACCCTTAAATTTTAAATCCCTAGGGGCAACGGCGCACATTATGCATGTACGTACACAATAGAATGCAATGAATCGATAGCTAGCATTCTAGCAAGGACACCCGAGACGATCAACAACCGGATGGGCCGTTGGATGGGCTTCTCCTGCGCGCATGCTCGCTCCACAAGCGCAAAATACTGACTACCTACGACGTACACAGAATTTCTACCCGGTGTCCAGTGACACCGGCTGGCCCAACGTAGGTCCGCCCCTGTTTGTACGGCATGTATAGCGTCTAGCGAGTGAACATCCTGGAAAGGATATGTGACAAGCAACTATTTAAGTTTATGCAATCTTCAAGGAAACTTCAGAGAATGTTGTGACCCTAACATAAATAACGATAGCTATCATAGTCCACTTCTAGATGATTCGTGTTCGAGTATTAGGTATAGATTGGGAATTACAACAAAATATATAGATCGCTTGCTAGCTGCATCTATGACTAACAATCCACCTCGGGATCGCTATCCAGCATGTCACCCGAAAGTATTTCTTTTTGAAACGAAGGCAAAAGCTCTGCCATATTGATTAATTAAGCACAAGGTGCCCCGCTTATTAGCGGAAAAAACCGGGCGAAAACCATACAACGAACATAACACCACGGGGCGACGCCCACACAACCTCAGGAGCACCAAGAGCCCGACAACGAACAACACCGTGAGCAACCTTGTCGCCCACACGACACAAGGTGGAGCACCCTCGATGTTGCAGAACTCTCGGAGCCGCCGCCCGACATCCACCTCTCCATCACGCTCCGCGCAATCCACGTGCACCACCTTCCGGGGCCGCCGCCCCGACATGCCACCGCTCGCACTCGAGCTGCAACTTCGCACGACCTAGCTGTCTACAAGTATTAAGTTGCAAAAAACAAAAATTGCAACAAGCAAGGTGTGTAATGTAAGCAATGCATATAACACGTAGAAATAGCACCGTTGTTTTACCCCTAATAGCAACAGCACATCCCGTCATGTTCGTTTCTGTCATCTCGAGCACAGACTAAGGAGACATGAACCCACTATCTAGCATAAATACCCCCTCTTGGAGACACTAGCAACTACTTGGCCAAAGCAACCACTAGCATCGGAGAGCATGCAAGATCATAAATAAAACATATAGATAAATAGATGTACAAACTTGATAATAACTTCACAATTCATCAGATCCCAGCAAACACAACATATAGCATTACATAAAGATGATCTTTGATCATGTTAGGCAACTCACAAGATCTAAACATGGTAACACAAAATAGGAGAGACAACCATCTAGCTACTGTATGGACCTGTAGTCCAAGGATGAACTACTCACACATCACTTCGAAGGCAGGCATTTTTCGGGTTGATGCATATGGGTGAGTGGTGTGTTAGGGCTGGCCATAAAGCTTGAAGAGTGACGAGCTTTACGAGTGCTCGTTTAGATCGACTCATTGTAGTAATGAACAAAGCCAAACAACAATTTTTTTGCTCGTTATTATTAACGAGCTAAACGAACAAGCCGATGAGCCTCGCGAGCAGCTCAGTAAACTCGCTAATTCGAAGCCTATCAAATTGACTAACTTTTATTTTTCATATATTTCTGTTGAGTCTAGTGTGTTGCGCTGCTAGTGGTCTAATGTCCGATGAATGTCTGCATTTTGTAAGTTTTTTTGGACACACACCATGCTTAGCTGGTGTGTGTCTGCCTATGAGGGTTGTGCTTGCTTTTTAGGTTAGATGAATCATGATGATACACCTAGGTTGCTAAGAATAAGATACATGACTTATTTTTACAGGAGTAACAATAATGCGTCAAACAAAAAATAAATCCATTGAAAACATAGTCATGATATGATGAGATGATAGCACCTCGAAAATATGGGTTTACTTTTGACTTGTGGTCATGATAGTCTGCCTTTTGCATTTATATAATTTTATCAGTGCAATTTATTTTTGAAATTGTACAATTCAAGCTACATTTTATGACGCGAGACTTAAATTTCACTAACTACCCCGTGCACTCTTTACAACTGTCTGCAACATTTGTAGGTCATCTCTTGCAATAAGGTAGTTGGTCTGCAACCTTGAGATAAGTTACATCGATCAAATTGCCGTTTGTTTTTTTATACAGTATTTAAAGTTCCGCCAGAGGTTTTTTTGTGGAGAGGCAAGGAATTTAGAAGATAGGTAGATGTTTGGTCAAATGGGAGAAGATGTGCATGCCAAAAAGGATGGTGATGTCGATGTCTTAAATTTGAAAATTCAGAATATCGCCCTGCCGATGATTTTTTTTTAAAATTCATGAATAAGATGTATATTCCTTCCTTGAAGTTATTATGGTGCATAGTATGCTCATGGAGCTCCCCCCAATCATCTACCTTGTGTGGATCATTTTGGTTGAAAGACTGCCGATCACTGATGGAAACTTTCCCGCCACTTACATCTTGTACTATTGGTGATGGTTCCACTATCAGGTTTTGGGAAGATGAATGGTCTGATAAATTTATGAGAGACAAATAACGCTACCTTTGTTCCTATGCCAAGGACCAAACTGTTTCTCTTAGGAAGGCAGTGGGATGTTGGACGAATGATGATGGTCGTGAACCCTTCCACCTTCCTCAATCTGTGATTGCTTTTGAACGGACTGAAGTGCTACTCCATTGCCTACTGATTATAAACAATATATCTACTAGTGGTTCCTAGCAATTAACTGTACCAAGCAAACTCTACTCTGGCAAACGAGTATATAATCAATTATCATCAAACCAACTTGCTCCTGCCCATATGAGATGGATTTGAAAGTCATGTGTTTTGCCTAAGCATAAATTCTTGTTATGGCTCTTACTCCAGACTGAATACCAGAGTGACTGATTAACAATAAAGAACTTTCATATTGAATCAAATGATCATGTCATTTGCTCCGATTGTTCCAATGAGGATCTTCCACCTTTTATTCCTATGTGATTTTAGCCAGACTTTTTGGGAACACTTGAACCTGGAATGGAATCATGATCTCCGATTACATGATACGTGATTGAAAGATGGATCATATACAAAACTATGCTTCAAGGAGATCCTTATGGGTGGCTCCTGGAGATCCTTATGGGTGGCTCCTGGAATATTTGAAAATCACCTTTGGGGGATCATGTCAATCAACATGAATACCTCAGTTTTTTCAAACAGAACTTTGCTCTGGTTATGCATAGACAAACAAAGTCGAAAAATACATGTCTCAATGGATAGACACTTTGTATTTTTCTTTATATTATATACTCCTCTACAAAAATGACGTGGTAGGTACCTTCCCTACCGTCCTTTGCGTAAAAAGAAAGATAAGCTACATAACAGCCATCTTCTTGAACCTTTCATTTTTCATAACCTAATAAAACCGGGCAATAAGATGAATACAATTAATTATAGTGCCTTACTTGAGAAGTTTTCACCTACAAAATGCAGATACAAAAAAACACAACTTTGGATTATAATTTGATAACGAACGATTATAATTAGCTGTAATGTGAAAGCTATGAGTTAAAACAAGCCACGATAAAGAAATAACTAAAACCAGACAAAAACAATCTAGTCATATCCTTGGCAGGGGAGGCACCATGGGTGGAATTCTGGAAGCACGACATCTACATTTCATGATAATACGATAATGTTTTAATTTTGACCAAAATACTTATATATTCCATGTATTTGGGAAATAGGTCCAGAGCGCGAGAAAATTATAGGAAATGTGGAAGCACGACATCTACATTTCATGAACCGTGGGAGCACGACACCTACATTACTATGATCCAAGATTTTTTTTGGAACGTATAACTGCAACACTTGACAATGCAGAGCTTATTGTAGTTAGGGCGTGAGGCAGCAATGGGAATTTTCCGCAATGTGCCAAAACCTAACGGAGCAATGCCACGTGGAGGTGGAAGGCCTACAAGTTGTCAACTTCTTTTCATAAATTTAGTCTCAGATCTTATTGAAAAAATTTGTACGATGATTCTGTGAATCAATTTTGTAAGATGATTTTGTGAATCAATATGTTCAATCCAAATATATATTTTATTATAAAAGGCATTCAAGTGTTGATTTTGGGAATCAACTTTGTAAGATGATTTTGTGAATCATTGTGTTCTTTCCAAAAATATATATTTTTAGTTATAAAAAGGCATTGACACGGTTGACAAGGACACGGTTCCTTCGAAGGGAAGCTGCTGACTTGGGGAGTTGGGAGTCAGCACTGAGCACTTCACCCAGCCGCGAGCCCGACCGCAGCCGAGGGGACCCAACCCACCATCCTAAAAGCCTCGCACTCTTGGCTCCCTCCCGTCGTCTCCCCCTCTCTCCCCACTCCCCAAACCCTCGCCTCGCCCGCGAGCGCGAGAGCCTGCTCCGGAACGGGAGGCACGGCACGCCCCGCCTCGCTCCGGTGATCTCAAACGCGCGTCTCCCCCGCCGCTCCTCCTCCCCGTCTCCCCAGTCGGCGGCGGCGGCGTCGAGTCGTCCCCTCAGGGCGGCGCAGATCCCAAAAACCCTAAGCCCTGGCGCGGCGTTAGGGTCTGGTCCGCGCATCCCGGCGGGGCCATGGCGCCCATCAACAGCTCCAACATGGAGCTGCACTCGCAGAAGCTCCTCGAGCCCGACCTACGTACGCCCGCCTTCACTCCCCCTGTTTCCTGTTTTTGTTTTATAATAGAAAACCCTCGCCACGCCAGTTATTCAGGCGTATTTCAAGTCGGGGAATTCTCCGACCTGTTTTGAGTTTCTCTCCGAGACAGTTCTCACAACCAATGCTAATGTCTGTTACTAGAATTTGTACTAGCTCCCATTCGCTAAAAAGAAGAGAATTTATACTAGTTCCGGGTTTTGAACTCACGCGATACTGTGAAGGCCATACATTGTTTCCTTGTACACTGTTATTTACCAGTCAGAGTGTCTGTACTTCTCCAATTCTTAATTGCAAACCATAATATTTGCTCTGGTGATTCTTTTGGCTCAATGGTCCTTGACTAATCATCCGTTTTATGCAGCTGTGCAAGTCCGCCTGCAGCTTGTGATGGAAGTTCGGGACAGCCTGGAGATGACTCATACTCCGGACTACCTCAACTTCCTTCGTTGCTACTTCAGGGCCTTCTCAGCCATCCTGAGCACCTTCACCACACCACAGGGCACAGAAAATGCCGAGCACAAGCTGCGCAATGTTGTCATCGAAATCCTTAACCGCCTTCCACACAGCGAGGTGCTCCGACCCTTTGTGCAGGACCTGCTCAAGCTCTCTCTCCGTGTGCTGACACAGGACAACGAGGACAATGCCCTTCTTGCTATCCGAATTGTATTTGACCTTCTCCGCAACTTCCGCCCCACTGTTGAGGCGGAGGTGCAGCCATTTCTTGATTTTGTTGTTGCCATATACCGCAACTTCAAATCTACTGTGAAGCATTTCTTCGATAACCCCAACGCCAGTGCCAATGTCGTTCCTGCCGTGCAAAATCAGCATTTGGACTCCATTGGCGATGCCCCAGGCATGTTGGCGGTGCCAGGAGGTGGACAACTCAACCCAAGCGCACAATCATTCAAGATAGTTACGGAGAGCCCTCTTGTGGTGATGTTCCTCTTTCAGTTGTATGCTAAGCTTGTGCAGACAAATATCCCGTACTTGCTGCCACTCATGGTGGATGCAATCGCTGAAAATGGGCCAGACAAGGTGCCACCTCACCTGAAGACGCCCTTTGTTGAATTGAAGGGTGCACAAGTCAAGGTAGGGTGGAGGTACTGAACTCATTTACATTTTCTGTGGAGCTCCTAATGGATTGATGGTTTTTGCTGCAGACGTTGTCGTTCCTGACGTACCTGCTAAAAAGCAATGCTGATTATATAAAGCCTTATGAGAACAGTATATGCAGCAGCATTGTAAAGTTGCTTGTTACATGCCCTGCAGACTCGGTTTCCATAAGAAAGGTTGGTATGACTTGCAGACTCCCGTAATTAGGTGCGGCACTATGCATCATTTGAAACATTTTTATTTATGGAATTTCAGGAGCTGCTAGTTGGTCTGAAGCAAGTCCTCAACACGGAATACAGGCGTGGTCTGTTTCCCTTGATTGACACACTTCTTGATGAAAGGTACATAAATCATCTAACTTCTTGTTGTCAATTCTTGTCTTACTGTTTACATCCAGTTCTTTTTGTTTAGTTTTGATTGTGGGCGTGCCATGTGCAATCTGATCCAGGGCTTATTTTGTAGCACTTCACTTCTTGATGCTCACTACCATACTTTTGTTCCATGAGTTTAAACTGCGGAGGCATGATGGTTTATTATCCAGTGTTCTAGCTGTCCATCTGATGCCCTAACTCATGACCACTTGTTTCTTTTGGGTTTCCTTGAAGTTATTTTTGGAGGGCTCAATTTCTTAGACAAAGTTCAACTAAACAAGGTCAAATAAGCTATTTGCTATTGAAGTCAATGGTAATGAAAAGCAGTTGGAAACAAAGATTTATATAAAAAACAGCCCTTCCCTTGATTGGGATTGTTTTGAACTCATCACTTTTAGTTTGTAGAAAACCGTTGTATAAGTGTAAATAGAGAAATACCATATCCACCGAGGCGTTCATGAGGCACGTGTTAAACTGATAGTTTTCTCTTTTTCTTATGATTGCTGTGTTACAAAACTCAACTGGGCACATGATATTTTTATCATTTTTTGTCTTGTTATACATATTCGAGCACACATGCTTTACTCTTAGTTTCACACACAATTTTAACACTTGATTCCTTGTCTACCAGGGTTTTGGTTGGCACAGGGCGGGTTTGTATTGAGACATTAAGACCGCTTGCTTACACCCTTCTTGCAGAGTTGGTGCATTATGTCCGAGGAGACCTTTCCCTTCCACTGGTTGATCTTACTCTTTAACTCTAGCATGTCAATCTTGTTAAGCTAATTTTTACATTTCATGAGATCACAAATTTCACGTTGCTCAGTCGGAATTTCTGCAGTTTAATTGCTTAGATTCTAAAGGGAAAACTGTTATCTTGTCTGCTAATTGCAAACACCATCAATATAATCATGAGATATTAAACAATTAGTTGCCATCGTAGGTGCTTTGTCAGATGTTTTTTGCTAACTGTGATACAGATACTGTAATGTTAGTATCTTTGAGAGCAAACTTCTGCTTTGTTCTACTATATTCATGACTAGTTTCAGGGATGTTTGTACTAAAGTATTAACTTCACTGTTGTGCAGCTGTCACGGATCATCTATTTGTTCTCTCGGAATATGCATGATTCTTCGTTAACTCTCGTAATTCATACGACGTCTGCTCGTCTAATGCTTAATCTGGTATGCTTACTGTTCTTCCTTTCTTTAGTATAAATGCATTTACCAAGGGTTTCAAGTCATCCTGGCTGCCAGAGGCGGGCGCCAGTGAGCTTCACTTAGGCCAGCTGGTACTTAGGTCGGTGGTTGGAAGGAGAGCAAGGAGGGGAATGGGAGGGATATGGGAGGAAGAGGGTTTAATCATGGCCATTGCTACATTGTTCCACGATATTGGAGTAGCACAGCAGATATAGAAAAACACTTAGAACCTTGAGCTCGAGCTCTATCATGTCTTTGGTTGCCCCTAGCCAGCATGGCGAGGATACCAGGGCACATGATGGGCGCATGCCAGCAATCACCTCTACGGAGTCTCCTCTCTCCTTATTGTTCTGTGTCGTGAGTGGCTGTGCTCGGAAGGGAGTAAAATAAAACCAAAGGCTCTGTCTAACATGGGCGCATGGTCCTAGCAAGCACACCAGCTTGAAATTTGTGTCATTTCTTTTCCCAATCCCCTTTTCCTTTGTCCTAATATGCTCTTCCTAAGTTATAATATATACCATATATTTTTTACATTGGGTAAACTTGGATGCTATTATGCTGTTATGTCTCTTAACTTCCTATCGTACATGGTAATTTATTAAATTCCTTGCTGTAATGAGGTTTTATTTATTATTCTAATTTGCACCATCTAACACTCGCCAAAGATGACCCTATGCAATTAGGCATCCTGGCTCCCCGGGGTCGACATGACTTGCCGGGGTGCCCAGACAACCTAGGGATTTACAAATGGATTTATGTTTCGATTTGGTATATTTTTTATACTTGTGTTGTTGAGTTTTTCTATCTGTAATTTTAATATTTATGATAATAACGAACCTTGTGCATAAACATAAAGGTAAACAGCAGTTACAGCTAGCATTTGTAAAGTGTTGATTTTTTTGGTGCCTCTGTAGGTCGAGCCCATATATGAAAAAGGTGTTGACCAGCAAAGCATGGATGAAGCACGAGTATTGTTGGTAAGAATTGTTGATTCATAATGGTACACATCAATTACTTCTTCTTAGCTAACACTTGCCAATCACCAGGGGCGCATATTGGACGCATTTGTTGGAAAATTTAGAACACTGAAGCGCACAATTCCTCAGGTATATGGGAAGTTTTAGGACCTTTTCTCAATTCATTAGCACATTTTGTACACACATGTGTTAAGCATTGCAATTATTCAAACTGTAAAAACTACAACACACATATATAGAAGATAGGCAGCAAAATGGAGACCAGTATAATCTTTTCCAATGCTTTTATGTTTCAACACAATGGGGTAGTTCTGTTGAATTGATCCATGCAGGGTCAATGTACGGAATGGATCATGAGCTATTTGCGTGTATTTCTAATGCAAATATGTGTATAATTCGTTAGCAGTCTAGTCCCTCTAATTATTTACTACACAATTTATCTTGTATAGTTGAAGCATATAACTACATATATTGCACAACTGAAGATTTGCAGTATGAGTGGTACAGTTTTATCCTTATCGTGAGCACATAATGTAACTCTACTTTTCTTTTGAAACTTCCAAGGCCAAGTAAGCGCACGCCTTAGCGTGTTGCAGTGTTGCAGTAAAATAGTGACACATAGTGTTATGAGATCTTCCCCAACTATCCTTGTCCCATTTCTCTTGCTAGCCACTGGCATGATGTATTCTCCCCTGCCAGCACTGCCTATCCACACGATATATTTCTCCTCCATGTTGCTTGGTTGACTGAAAATCTCTGCTCGCCCTGGCAGTTTTCTTATAAGTAAGATATAGGTTTGTGTGGTCAGCTGGGTGCTCTGTCTTTTATGTATCTACATGCTCCACTATTGGCATGTTGTCCTGCAATAGTAACACATCAGTTCTCAAGATTTCTATGATGAACAACGATGATAGCTCTTCAGTTTCAGCTTCTTTATATATGAGAACTAAAAATTTAATGGTAAATTCATGTTAGGTGCTTACTAATATGTGTATCTCATGATCTACATTTGAGCCATAGTACTTAAATTGGTTTTCAAGCTCTCAGTAACTTGTTTGTTAATAGATTTTTAAACAGAAATGCTACCTCCATTCATTTCATGCTATATATTGTGTTACCTTACTCTCGTTCTCTCTAGTTGCTCGAAGAAGTTGAGGAAGGAAAGGAGCGTCCAAATTTGAGAATGAAGCTCGAAGTCCCATTACAGGTGTGTTTTATGTGACTATTTGGGTTATTTGTAACACTTCTGTGATCGTCGTCATCAGCAAAATGCTAGACCTCCCTCTTTCTTCAGGCAATACATGTTACCTGACATTGGTTGAATTCTGTTAGCTTGTTTAACCACTGAGTCGCTTAGCTCAAATTTCTGAAATAAGAAAAGACTTATATTATTAATCATTCTGCATGTGTTGTACGTACACCACATATTTTGGCTAACTTCTTGTCGCGAATTATAGTGTCAAAGGTAAGATGTGAGATAAAGCTATTGTTTCATACCTGATATCTGTGACGAGGGTCACAATCTTGTATGTGTTTTCAGGGTTAACTAGATATCTGGGTCATGGGATGCACATGCACATGCACGTTTGTTGTTCTATTGTTTTCCCTTTCACTCCCCTGTAAGGGACATCCTTATGGGAACACTGTTAATGTGCTAAGATTGTTATATAGACAAAGATTTTGAACGTTGAAATGCGTGATGTTCAGAAAAGTTATCCTTCGGTCCAATCAATAAATCTTCTGAATGATAAGATCCAGTTTGATAAGGAATCTTTTATCTACAGCCTAGAAATGTTGAAAAAAAATTCCGATAGGTATGCGAGGAATGAAGTAATTTGTTACGAATGTTCTCAAGATCCATACTATGTTCCTTTTTCACGTTATTGGTGACATGAGTAAGGAGGTTGTTTTAAAATGATAATCAATAATCCTGAAAAGAATAATCCCCTCTTAACTCCAACTGTTAATTTATATGATGGTTAGTGCCAAGTGTTGAGTTCCAAAGATTTCTACAACCAAATCATAGTAATTGCTCCATCTCTGTTATAAGCTTTAGTTCATTCAAAATATTCACTCCGTCCCATATTAGTTGTCGCTAAAACAGATGTATCCAGACGTATTTCAATGCTAGATACATCCGTTTCAGCGACAACTAATATGGGACGGAGGGAGTAAAAACATAACTGAGATCTTCGTTGTAATCCTGCTTATGAACCAAGTGCCATGAAACATAATTAGAAGAGACCCATGGCTAAATCTGTTTCAGGCTCTGTTTTTTGTTTATACTGATGGTTTATTTAACTATTTTGACATTATTTTTGCAGACTGTGTTGAATTTGCAACCACCGTTGGAGTATACAAAGGAATTAATGATTACAAAAGTCTGATAAGGACACTCGTAATGGGTACGCATTGTTTGTTATACAGTATTCACACCATTCAAAGTTTTGAAGCGATGACATACATCTTGTGGCTAGAAATCTGAACGTCTATTAATATCATATTGAACACACACCAGGAATGAAGACAATAATTTGGAGTATAACCCATGCTCATTGGCCACGCCCGCAGGTATCATGGTTTCCTGAATTGCTGGATAGTAAATTTGACGATTTGTCATTTCCTTTGTGCTCTAGTCCTTGAGTTCTTATATCCTATCATGTGCTGTGCAGCAACAAACTCAACAATCTTCTAATATATCAGTTCAACCCTTCAGGGGACTGCGGGAGGATGAGGTCCTTTCACTTTTTCTGAGCTTTCTTCCTCTTGGTTTGACTGAGCTCTGTTGCTAATAAATCTTGACCATCTATTCTAGGTGCGAAAGACTTCTGGTGTTCTTAAATCTGGAGTTCAGTGTTTAGCTCTATTTAAGGAAAAAGACGAGGAGCGGGACATCCTGCAATGTTTTTCACAAATGCTAACTATAATGGAAGCTCGTGATATAATGGATATGTTCTCCTTTTGCATGCCAGACCTCTTTGATTGCATGATAACCAATAACCAGCTTTTGCACATATTTTCCACCCTTCTGCAATCTCCGAAGGTTCTCCGGCCCTTCACAGATGTATTGATTAATTTCCTTGTTAGCTCGAAGCTTGATGCTCTGAAGCAACCAGATTCACCTGCAGCAAAGCTTGTCCTGCAACTCTTCCGCTTCTTGTTCATTGCTGCAGCAAAGGCTCCGGAAAGCTGTGAACGCACTCTTCAACCACATGTACCAGTAATAATGGAAGTTAGCATGAAGAGTGCCGCTGAAGTTGAGAAACCTCTTGGTTACATGCACCTTCTCCGTAGCATGTTCCGTGCGTTGAACAGTGCTAAATTTGATTTGTTAATGCGTGACCTTATTCCATCTCTTCAACCTTGCCTCAATATGTTGCTCTCTATGCTTGATGGGCCAGCTAGTGAAGATATGCGGGACTTGATTCTGGAGCTTTGCCTGATATTACCCGCCCGCTTGAGTTCGTTGCTACCTCACATTCCTCGTTTGATGAAACCGCTCGTTCTTGCTCTGAAAGGGAGCGATGATCTTGTGAGCTTAGGACTTTGTACACTTGAATTTTGGATCGATAGCCTTAACCCTGATTTTCTGGAACCTAGCATGGCCAGTTTAATGTCTGAGGTCATTCTTGCTTTATGGTCTCACCTGAGGCCCCCTCCCTACAAATGGGGTACAAAGTCCTTGGAACTTTTAGGTAAGCTAGGGGGCAGAAACAGGCGATTTTGAAGGAGCCCCTAGCACTTGAATGCAAGGAAAATCCGGAACATGGACTTCGTTTAGTTCTGACTTTTGAGCCTGCAACACCATTTTTAGTTCCTCTGGACAGATGCATACACTTCGCTGTTGGTGCTGTTATGCAAGGCAGTGGTATGGAAGCTTTCTACAGGAAACAGGCTCTTCAGTTTATTCGAGTATGCTTGAATTCTTTGTTAAATCTGAGGGAAAATGTACCCGGTGAGGGTGTGGGCCCTGGAGTTCTTGGACATCTGCTGATATCTTCATTAGATCCCTCAAGGCGTCGCAATGACGCTTCAGATATGAAGGTTGGTATAATATTTTAACTTTTAAGACGCCCCTCAGTACATCCTGTGTATATCTTCATTTCTGTTTTCGGCATTTTACAACTTACATTCATTTGAAGTTACTCCCTCCGTTTTTCAATATAAGATGTTTTAGGTGTTTCACATGTTGTCTAGATGCGGACTAAAATGAGTGAACATACACGATAAAACGTGTCTAGATACATTTATATACATTTGAATGTGGACAAAAGCTAAAACATCTTATATTTAAAAACGAAGGGAGTACTTAATAGGCCAGTATGGCACATTTGTTACTATCATATTGATTTAGCAGTTTCTACTAAACTAACTTAAAATTGAAGGCATATTCATTTTTTGGATTATAGTGGCCTTGATGATGTTTAGTTACCTCATTTACTCTTATGTAAGGACCCCTGCATTGTTGCTAAGTAGGTGCAGGCAATTTTTGGATTCCATGCAATATCTGGACTTCTGATTGTCGTAACTAACTGCAGCTAGGTCTTTAATCAGGTGTTATCACACTGGCAATGTTATGCATGTAGATCTTTTAGTTTTTTTTTTCCAGATCTGCCTTAAGTTTTTGTGATCCATGTTCAAATCAAAATGATTTCATAGATTCGTGAAATATATTTTGGACTAGTAATAGTTTCTTTCTGGCTTTGTGCTTTAGCCATCTTATGCTTTTGTTACTGGATAGTTTCTTACCGATGCTTCCTTTATTTTTATCCGCTTTGTAGGGAGATTTAGGTGTGAAGACAAAGACACAATTGTTGGCAGAGAAATCTGTTTTCAAGGTTTTACTTGTAGCTATCATTGCTGCTAAAGCTGATACCAGTCTTCAAGATGAGAAGGATGACTTTGTTGTTGATATATGCCGGCATTTTGCTATACTTTTTCATGTTGATTCGTCATCCTCCAACCAATCTGGATTTGTGCAGACTATCATTCATCCCTCTCATCTGGCATGACCATGGGATCTAGGCCAAGAAATAACACATCATCTAATCTGCGTGAGTTGGACCCTTTAATATTCTTGGATGCATTAGTTGAAGTGTTATCTAGTGAAAACCGTCAACACGCAAAAGCTGCTCTATCTGCCTTGAATACTTTTGCTGAGACACTAATCTTTCTTGCAAGAATGAAACACACGGGTGTGCTAAGAGGAGGTCCAAGCACTCCTATGCTAGTTTCTAGTCCATCTTTGAATCCAGTATATTCTCCTCCCCCGAGTGTGCGGGTTGCCGTATTTGAGGAACTATTGCCCCGCTTATTGCACTGTTGTTATGGTAGCACGTGGCAAGCTCAAATGGGTGGTGTAATAGGCCTTGGAGCATTGGTTGGTAAAGTGTCTGTGGATACCCTGTGCATCTTTCAGGTCAGAGTTGTACGTGGTCTTATATACGTTCTCAAGAGGCTTCCAGTGCATGCAAACAAAGAGCAGGAAGAGACAAATCATGTCCTAACGCAAGTTTTAAGGGTAGTAAACAACGCAGATGAAGCAAATAGTGAACCCCGCCGACAAAGTTTCCAGGGAGTTGTTGAATTTCTCGCTTACGAGCTGTTTAACCCCAATGCTTCAATTGTTGTGAGAAAGAATGTGCAGGCATGCTTATCACTGCTTGCAAGTAGGACTGGCAGTGAAGTCTCTGAATTGCTCGAGCCTCTCTATCTACCGTTGCTTCAGCCTCTGATTTCACGACCGTTGCGTTCGAAGAACGTTGAGCAACAGGTTTCCATATATTCCTCAATATTTACTCATCCATACTGAACTCTTACAATGCCAATTGATGGAATTTTTTCTTCTCTTTTTGTTACAGGTGGGTACTGTTACAGCTCTGAATTTCTGTCTAGCACTGAGACCACCACTTCTGAAGTTGTCGCCCGAGCTTGTCAATTTTTTGCAAGAAGCACTGCAAATTGCGGAGGCTGATGAAACTGTATGGGTCACCAAGCTGATGAATGCAAAAATAGTTATGACATGGAACAAACTAAGAACTGCATGCATTGAACTTCTCTGTACTGCGATGGCTTGGGGAGATCTGAAAGCTCCAAATCACAGTGACTTGCGGGCAAAGATTATCTCAATGTTTTTCAAGTCTCTAACATGTAGGACAACCGAGATTGTGAATGTTGCCAAAGAGGGACTTCGCCAGGTGACTTTTGGACGCACTTACATTTTTTGTGTTGACATTTTGCCATGGAAATTCAGAATTTCTGTTGGCTTTTCTTCGTCAATTTCTGTTACTTTGCTAATAAGTAGTCCAAAATATTTTTTCCATGCGGCATGTTCTCACTTGTACTTGCATTTATAGGTTGTTCAACAACAGAGGATGCCAAAAGATCTTTTACAGAGCAGCTTAAGGCCCATCTTAGTTAACTTAGCACAGACAAGGAGTCTCACCATGCCGTTACTACAAGGATTGGCCCGTCTTCTTGAATTACTGTCAAACTGGTTTAATGTAACTTTGGGTGCAAAGTTATTGGATCACTTGAAAAAATGGCTGGAGCCAGAAAAACTTGCCCAGAGTCAAAAATCATGGAAAGCTGGTGATGAGCCAAAAATAGCTGCAGGTGACATATTTTTTTAACTTGCTCGTTCATATGTTCTTCCATTCATTTTATTTCTCCAAATATGATAATGTATGTGGAAAGAGCTGCATGTCATTCCACATTTATAAACTATATTTTATTGCACATGAATTGCTTATAACACTTTTCTTGATTTGTGAGTTGAGATCTTGAAGGATTTTGGATTAATACATGAACGTAGTCAGATATAGAAGGCTATAATCTGTATCAGGAAAATTGATTAATTTGTTGGAAAGTAGTGACCTGATGTGAAACCATCCTTGTATTGTTTGCCAAACTTCCATTTTTCCTCATTTCCAACTTTCTCGTTCGCTTGGTAGTTGATCTGATCACCTTGGTAATAGATTTGGAGAAGGCACTTCCTGAAGATCGGTTGGCTTTGGTAGTCTAATATTTTTTCTTTCCTTTGGCAGCTATGATCGAGCTTTTCCACCTTCTTCCCCCTGCGGCGAGCAAGTTCTTGGATGACCTTGTCACCTTGGTAATAGATTTGGAGAAGGCACTTCCTGAAGATCAATTTTATAGTGAAATCAACAGCCCTTACCGTGCTCCACTCTCCAAGTTTTTGAACCGATATGCTGTGGAGGCTGTTGACTATTTTCTTGCTCGATTAAGCCATCCAAAGTATTTCAGAAGGTAGGCACATTATCAGATCATGTGTTTATCGATGATGCATGATTAACTGCTTTTGTTTGTGTAACATTGTGAAGCTTTAAAAGCATCACTTAAGAGTTGTTTGGGTACAGAGTATTTGCAGAACACATTTTTCTTGAGCATGTTTAATAGCGTAAAAAAGTAAAACCATGTTTGGTTAGTCTTACTAACTCATGGATACGGAAAACATGGTTCTCGCAAAACCAGAAATCTGAGTTTTGGAAAAAAATGACCATTTAACGTTTTTGTACAATTGCGTTTTGAATAAATTCGGCAACAGAAAAATTCATCCTAACAGAAACTACGTGCTTTATCCAAACAAAGAATTATGAAAATCCAAATCTAATTCTCCGAACTCAGACAACCACTTAGTACTGCATGCAGTTTGTGGTTATAAGCTACTACTGTACCGAACTTGGGTAGATTAATTAGCTTCAAAGACTTTGGCTGGCATATAATCCAGAAGTGATTTTTTTTTGGGTTATACTGGATTCTTTCTATGTGCGTATAAAAAAATATTTTGTCAATCCAGAAGGTACTCCAGCTCAGCTGCACGTGCAGTGCTCACACAGCATATAGCATATCACCTGAAATTAGCCACTGACAAGATGATTGAAATAACAATACAAGGTTGGTAAAAAATAGCTTGTCCAAAATAATATGAAATCACTTGGATGGACTACACCCGCTAGTAGCACAACTGCATTCTGACATTTAAATGGTTTTTTAATACTCCCTCCGATCCAAAATAAGTGAACTGCATTCTGACTACACCCGCTAGGAGGGAGTAGAAGAGTAAAATTTCCCGTTAGATTGTTCTTATTTTCATTGCTTTAGTTGCATTTAGTAGCTGGATGCCTTCTTGTTCCCTGTAAGTTATATCGGAAGCAGGGGCGGATCCAACCGCCCCTATGCCCGGGCGGCCGCCCGGGCTTGCCGGCGGTGCGCGCTTGTATTTTTGATTTTTTGTAGCGATTTTTGCTGAAAATTTAGCGATTTTTGATTGTTTGCCCGGGCTTCCGGAAGTTTCTGGGTCCGCCACTGATCGGAAGAGTGCAAAGCCTTTGGTCCTGTGATGTTATCAACTTTGAAATTCTCCTCTTGCTCCTGCGATTACCAAAGAGTTAACCAGATATATCTTGTCCAAAAATTTATTAATCTTGCTTTTTAAAAATTCAGGTTTATGTACATAATCTGCTCTGATACTGGAGAATTACGGGATGAACTTGCGAAGTCACCTCAAAAGATACTTTCTAGTGCCTTTTCACAGTTTTACCCTCAGACTGAAGCAGCTTCTGCTCAACTACCTTCCTCGGGACCTGCTAATCAACTATTGTCCTCGGTAAAGGATGAAGGAACGGGAGTCACAACTGATAGTTTTACCGGCCAATCTTCATCAAACATGGTTACTGGTTCAGATAGTTATTTTAATGGATTAGAGCTTATCTCAACCCTTGTGAAATTGATGCCCGAGTGGCTCCGTGATAACCGGGTTGTCTTTGACACGTTGTTGCTTGCTTGGAAATCACCTGCAAGAATTGCTCGCCTGCAAAATGAGCAAGAATTGAGTTTACCGCAGGTAGCTTTTTTCGTTTTGCAGTAACTCCTTTGATGCCTCTGTTCATTGCTCATGTACACCATCTTTGATATTTTGACTCTGCCATGTTCATGTTGACAAAAATGTATTTTAACTTGTCTTAATTTCTGTTTTGTTCGTTACTATCTTTTCTTTCTTGTGCTCTTTACTTGCTTGTGTCCTCTGTCTGTGTATTAGATGATAGCTAGCAATTGAGCTGGACACTTTTCTGGATTTTCTTTCAGTTTTTAGTTACTTTAGTTTTGCGTCTCCTTTTGCACTATTAATTACCATGTTGAATTTATTGCACACGAAATAAATCTGTCACATGTTGTATGCTCTAAAGGTTTCAAATATACTAGCTTTTCATAATTTTGTGCTCAGTAGATATTCTGTGTTTTAGTATCATATCCTTCTGAAATGCTACTTTAGCACTCTGCCAGTGTAGCAGTTTGACAATCCCAAGCAATTAGTACCGTCACATGAAAATTATGCTGGTTTGTGCATTATCAATAAATCTCTTACAGTTGAGCACTTATGCGCTCCGGTTTATACATATCTGAATACTCTCTTGCATTGAGTCACTCCTATGCACATACTTCCTCTAGATTGAAGGTTTTTCTTGAAAGTCCAGAAGATTATTTTTTAGATTTGATAGTTGAGTTCCTGTTGACAAGATACACGCATGATATATGTCTTTTACTCCTTTGCAATCTTATAACAGTGATGTGGTTAATATTTTGACTTACTATGGTTACTTAGCATATTGCATCCACGTTGCACTTCTCTATCCAGATATTGGTTTTAATATTTTTGCTTTCTAACCAGGTGATGGAAAGCAAACGGCTCATAAAATGCTTCCTGAATTACCTAAGGCACGATCGTACTGAAGTTGGTGCACTCTTTGATATGCTATCAATATTCTTGTACCGTAGCCGAATAGATTATAGCTTTCTTAAGGAATTTTATGTCATAGAGGTAACACCATTTCTTGTTCTAATTCATGGAAGTCATTTTATTGTATTTTTTAGTGCTTCGTGTTTCTTATCACATTTGAATGTCATATTTAGGTTGCAGAAGGATATGCTCCAACTTTGAAGAAAACTATTCTGAGCCACTTTCTGAACATATTCCAACTAAAACAGTATGGGCAAGATCATTTGGTTGTTGCTATGCAGATACTTATCCTTCCAATGCTAGCTCATTCTTTCCAAAGTGGTCAAAGTTGGGAAGTTGTTGATCCTGCTATAGTTAAAATCATTGTTGACAAGCTTCTCGATCCTCCGGAAGAGGTGAGCAATAGTCCACTCCATCTTAATACATGCCAAGGCTTTTTCCTTCATGAGGGTAATTGGATCTTCTCTTCATATGTCTAGGTCAGTGCTGAATATGATGAGCCTTTAAGAATAGAACTCCTTCAGCTTGCCACATTACTTCTGAAGTATCTTCAGAATGACCTTGTTCACCATCGAAAGGAACTCATCAAGTTCGGCTGGAACCATCTTAAACGCGAAGATAATTCCAGCAAACAATGGGCCTTTGTAAATGTTTGCCATTTCTTAGAGGCGTATCAAGCCCCTGAAAAGATAATTTTACAGGTAGGTTAACATAATTTTTCCTGTTATAATTCTGCATTGTTTACAGCTTGTTATATCCACTAGTATGACCTATTTTTTTGCCCAGGTTTTCATTGCTCTATTACGGACATGCCAACCTGAAAATAAGTTACTAGTGAAGCAAGCTCTTGATATTCTCATGCCTGCTCTTCCTAGAAGACTCCCTCCTGGGGATACTCGCATGCCAATATGGATCAGATACACAAAGAAAATCCTAGTGGAGGAAGGCCATTCTATTCCCAACATGATTCACATATTCCAGCTTATTGTTCGCCATGCGGCACTTTTCTATAGTTGCAGAGCCCATTTTGTTCCCCAGATGGTCAACTCTCTTAGTCGTCTTGGGTTACCATACAACACAACTGCTGAAAACCGACGCCTTGCAATTGAACTTGCTGGATTGGTAGTGGCGTGGGAAAGACAGAGACAGGATGAGATGAAAGTAGTTCAGGAAAGTGAGAGCCAGAACCAGATTGTTGATATGCTTAGCCCTACTGTTATTGGTGGTGATCCGAAACGCTCTTCAGATGTTCCCATGTTTGCTGATGATTTGAGTAAGAGGGTGAAGGTTGAACAAAGCTTACAACCTCTCGGTGTGATGTCACCTGGTGGAGCATCCATACCTAATATTGAAACTCCAGGGTCTTCTGGGCAACCAGACGAGGAGTATAAACCTAATGCTGCAATGGAGGAGATGATAATTACTTTCCTTATAAGGGTGATTATCTTTTTTACTTTTACTTTTTATACGCTTTAGATAATGTACTGAGCTGAATCAGTAGATTTTCTAAACGCACACATGTTTCTAAGATATACTTCTCATATTGTGATGCTGTATACTTTTGTGTTTGAAGCATATATCACAATTAGACAACCTGTGACTTTTCCCCTTACGTAAAAACACAATTACACATTTGGATTGTATTGGTAGGCTGTTAAGGCATTTGTGTTAGCTGGTTCATCCTTCCAGTGTCATATAATGCTCTCCTGCACATTGGAATTTACATTGCGTCTTTGGTTTTAAGTAGTGGATACTCATATAAATTCACTGATTTGGACAATAGGTGTCGCTGGTGATTGAACCTAAGGAAAAGGAATCTACTTCAATGTACAAGCAAGCTCTTGATCTACTGACGCAAGCTTTGGAAGTTTGGCCAAATGCCAATGTTAAATTCAATTATCTAGAGAAGTTGCTTGGGAATCTGACACCCTCCCAGTCCAAGGACCCTGCAACAGCCCTTGCACAGGGTCTTGATGTTATGAACAAAGTCTTGGAAAAACAACCCCGTCTCTTCATCCGGAATAACATCAACCATATTTCTCAAGTAAGTTAATAATTAATTCCTCTTCTCTTGACATGGTCTTCGTCAGATTCCTATAACTGATGGGATCTAGATAGATATATCTTATATTTGATATGTGCTGAACTCTTTGCGTTTAGATACTGGAACCTTGCTTCAATAACAAAATGCTGGATGCTGGAAAGTCTCTTTGTTCACTGTTAAAGATGGTATTCAGTGCTTTCCCACTTGAAGCAGCTACAACACCGCCAGAAATAAAAATGCTCTATCAAAGAGTTCAGGATCTCATTCAGAAGCATCTTGCTGCTGTGACAACTCCACAGATTTCACTTGAACCTAGCAATGCCAACTCCATAATAAGCTTTGCACTGTTTGTCCTCAATGCACTTGCAGAAGTACAGAAGAATTTCATTGATCCATTTATCAGCTTGCTTCTTCGTGTCCTGCAACGCCTTGCACGTGATATGGGATCTACTGCTGGCAGCGTCCGACAAGTATGTTGACGTAGTTTTGTGATCTTCTTTACCTTACATTAATGCATTACTCTCTCCGTTCCAAATTCCTTGCGTCAGTTAATTTGGAACGGAGGGAGTAAGTATGAACACGCTAACATATTTATCTGCAAGCAATGTGCCTTTTTAATCTCTTATAGCTTGGGATTTCACTTCTCATCTATTACTCTTATGTCCGTAGGATATCTTAGCATTAATTTTAAGTGAACTGAAATAAAAAGTTACAACAAGATACTTATCTAGGGTGAAGCACAGGTCACTTCAACTTTCTGTGCAGCAAACTTTGTTGCATTGTATGGATCCACAAACATGATTGGCTAGTTGTCACGCTACTCTTGAATATCAATTCTATAGTCTCAGGCTCTGTGCTTCCACTTGGTGACTTGGTCCCACAGCTTCTTTAAGATGTTTTTATTTAAAATTAACTACTCCCTCCGTTCCAAATTATAAGATGTTCTAGAAATTTCAATGTGGACTACATACAGACTGAAATGAGTGAATCTACACTCTAAAATGCGTCTAAATACATGTGAATCTGTAAAAGGCTAAAACATCTTATAATTCGGAACTGAGGAAGTATTACTTTGTATGTTATAATTACCCATTTAATGACTAAACATATCATTTTTTATTTTTGTTAATTGTTTAACTATGTGGTTTGATTCGCATCGCATGCATAGATCTTCTGACGAGACTCAGTATACACCATGGTCTATTACCTTGGAAATTGACATTGCAATACTTTTAGGGACAGAGGCCAGAAATGGATTCAGCTGTTAGCTCGCGCCCTACTGTTGATTCGACTGTCATAAGTAACATGAAGACTGTCCTAAAGCTCATAAGCGAGAGGGTGATGGGCTCTTCTGAGTACAGACGAAATATGGGACAGATCCTTCAAACACTTCTTTCAGAGAGAGGCACTGATTCCAGCATTCTTCTATGCATACTAGACATGATAAAGGCTTGGATTGAGGATGACTTCAGTCTTTCTTCATCTGCCGGCTCTGTTAATTCGCTTAACCCAAAAGATATAGTAACTTATCTTCAGAAGTTATCATTGGTTGACAGGAAAAGTTTCCCCTCATCTGCACAAGAAGAATGGGATGCAAAATATCTGCAGCTTCTTTATTCACTTTGCGGTGATTCGACCAAGTAAGAACATCTCTATGACGCGAATTATTATTATTATTAGTATTTTTGGTCTCTTTTTTTATTTTATTTTGTTCCTGCAGATATCCATTGGCTTCCAGGCAGGAGTATTTTCATAAGGTTGAGAGACAACACATGCTTGGATTTAGGGCTAAAGATCCTGAAATGAGGAAGCGGTTCTTTAGGCTTTACCATGACTACGTGGGAAAGACTTTATTTGCTAGACTGCAGTTTATAATACAAACCCAGGACTGGGAGGCAGTGAGTGATGTTTTCTGGTTGAAGCAAGGCTTGGATCTCATTTTGGCTATACTAGTTGAAAACGAGCCAATTACACTTGCCTCAAATTCTGCTCGACTTCCCCCGCTTACGATAGCGGGTCCAGTTCCAGATCGCATTATCATGCCACAGCAGGTTCCTGATGCTCATGAAAACTTGGATGGCAGTTCACTATCATTCGATTCTTTGACGACGAGGCATTCTCAGTTCTTAAATGAAGCAAGCAAACTTGTGGTAAATACATGCCTTTTAAACTTTCATGGTGCCAGGATAATCTGGATTTGGCTATGTGTTTATATAACCTTTTTCTGCCAGCTGTTACAATTTGGTTCATAGGTTTCCTTTTTGTTGCTTGTAAGAAATCTTTGTCCTGAATGTAATCCATGTGTAGTACTAAGTTTTTTGCTATTTTTAATTTATGCAGGTGGCAGATGTCATGGCTCCGCTGAAGGAACTTGCTTTTGCTGATCCCAATGTTGCATATCATTTGTGGGTTCTTGTCTTCCCAATTGTTTGGGTTACCTTGCACAAAGAAGAACAAGTTGCATTAGCCAAGCCAATAATTGCACTTTTATCAAAAGACTACCACAAGAGGCAGCAGGGATGCAGGCCTAATGTAGCCCAAGCACTTCTTGAAGGTCTTCATTTGAGCCATCCTCAACCACGCATGCCTAGCGAGCTGATCAAATATATTGGAAAAACTTGCAATGCCTGGCATACTTCAATCGCATTACTTGAGAGTCACATGCTGCTTATGAATGAGCCTAAATGCTCTGAGTCATTGGCCGAGTTATATAGGCTTCTGAACGAAGACGACATGCGGTATGGATTATGGAAGAGAAGATCAATTACTGCAGAAACTAGAGCTGGGCTGTCACTTGTTCAGCATGGCTATTGGCAGCAGGCGCAAACCCTCTTTTACCAGGCAATGATCAAAGCAACTCAGGGCACATACAATAATACTGTCCCGAAGGCTGAAATGTGTCTTTGGGAAGAACAGTGGTTGTCTTGTGCAACTCAATTAGGTCAGTGGGAAGTTTTGGCTGATTTTGGAAAAGGTGTCGAGAATAATGAGATTCTTTTAGACTGCCTCTGGAAGGTGCCTGACTGGGCGTATATGAAGGAGAATGTAATTCCAAAAGCTCAAGTAGAAGAAACACCAAAGTTACGTATGATTCAAGCATTTTTCACTCTTCATGACAAAGGTACTAATGGCGTGGGAGAGGCTGAGAACCTTGTCAGCAAAGGTGTTGAACTTGCACTGGAACAGTGGTGGCAGTTGCCTGAAATGTCTGTGCAGTCCAGAATGCCTCTGCTGCAGCAATTTCAGCAGTTGGTTGAAGTGAAAGAGTCCTCTAAAATACTTCTTGACATTGCCAATGGGAGCAAACCAGCTTCAGGGAACTCTGGTGCCAATTCAAATCACCAGAATTCGTTTGCTGATCTCAAGGATATCCTTGAAACATGGAGACTTCGGACTCCTAACGATTGGGACAATACGACTATTTGGTATGACCTGCTCCAGTGGAGGAATGAAATGTACAATTCGGTAATAGATGCGTTCAAGGATTTTGGCCAAACAAATCCTCAACTTCATCATCTTGGTTACCGAGACAAGGCTTGGAATGTTAACAAGCTTGCTCACATCACTCGCAAGCATGGTCTTCCTGATGTTTGTGTTACTATACTTGATAAAATGTATGGGCATGCTACAATGGAAGTTCAGGTAACTGTCTCTACGATGAAAATTTTATTTACTGCTCGTTCCCCATCCAGTGTCTTTTTTATCTTACCAGTTCGCAATTATGATCTTATTGCAGGAAGCATTTGTGAAGATATGCGAACAAGCTAAGGCATACTTAGATATGAAAGGCGAACTAGTCAGTGGTCTTAACTTGATCAACAATACCAATTTGGAATTTTTCCCTGTGAAAAATAAAGCAGAAATATTTCGTCTAAAAGGTGACTTCATGCTGAAAATGAACGACTGCGAGAATGCGAACGTTGCCTATTCAAACGCAATCACGCTTTTTAAGCATTTGCCAAAAGGTTGGATTAGCTGGGGAAATTATTGCGACATGGTATGCCTATGACCCTCTATGTTAACAGTGCCCCTTATGTTTCCAGATTTGTTGAGTAATTACGACTGTTATGCTTGGTGCAGATTTTCAAAGAAACAAATGAAGAGGTTTGGCTTGAATATGCCGCAAGTTGTTTTTTCCAGGGTGTCAAATACGGAGTTTCAAACTCGAGGAGCCATCTAGCTCGAATTCTGTATCTCCTCAGCTTTGATACACAAAATGAACCAGTGGGAAGGGCTTTGGATAAATATCTCGAGCAGCTGCCCCATTGGGTTTGGCTTTCATGGATCCCTCAATTATTACTATCATTGCAGAGAAGTGAAGCACAACACTGCAAATTGGTTTTGCTGAAGATAGCTCAAGTTTATCCGCAGGTAAAATCGATGTTATTTTTGGATATTGGAACTTCAAAAATGCATATTCTTGTCCCTGTATGTACACATCTGACAGCTGTTCGTGCAGGCCTTGTATTATTGGCTTCGTACATACTTGATGGAGCGGCGTGACGTTGCTACTAAAACTGAAATGGGAAGAAACATGTTAGCTCAGCAGCGTATGCAGCAAGCTATGTTGGCAAACAATGCTGCCAATAATGTCGGTGGTACTTTGACTTCTGATAACCAGGTTCATCAGGCTGCCCAATCAGGTGGCGCCGCAGGTCCTCATGAGGGGGGCAACCTCCAAGGACAAGAGATGGACAGATCTGCTGTTGAAGGTGGTACAGGTACCGGCCATGATCAAGGTCAACAGAGTTCAACTGGGGCAGAGAGTTCACAAATTGCATTACGACGTAACAATGGACTTGGTTGGGTAACTTCTGCAGCAAGTGCATTTGATGCTGCAAAGGACATAATGGAAGCTCTTAGGAGCAAGCATACCAATCTAGCCAACGAACTCGAGGTAAAACACGTCAAAGTTAATTTATATTTTTGGTTAGAAACTTTAGTAATGAGAATGAAGCTATACATATTGACGTACACATACCAAAAGCGTGGTAGAGTAAATATTTGGGCTTTTTGCATATTTGTGTGGAAATATGTTAAACAACGCTACCCTTTAAAAGGGACAGAAACGTTGTGGTACATGCTAGTTCTACTATTTATGAACTATGATGCCAATGGTGAGCTTGAGAAATTCTAATGACCATTGAGGATCACTTCTAAGCTTATCCAGAGCTTTAAACTTTGATGTTGTGCACACTGCTTTATAATTTAATGTTATTTCATGCTTCTTCCAGCTTTTACTGTCTGAAATTGGATCAAGATTTGTTACTCTTCCTGAGGAAAGACTTCTTGCTGTGGTTAATGCACTGCTTCATCGCTGCTACAAGTATCCAACTGCAACCACAGGCGAGGTTCCACAATCTCTCAAGAAGGAGCTTTCGGGTGTATGCAGAGCTTGCTTTTCACAAGATGCTGTTAACAAGCATGTTGATTTTGTCAAGGAGTACAAGCAAGATTTTGAGCGTGACCTTGACCCAGATAGTGCTACTACATTTCCGGCAACCCTTGCTGACCTTACCGAGAGATTGAAGCACTGGAAGAACGTTCTGCAGAGTAATGTTGAGGACAGGTTCCCTGCTGTATTAAAGCTGGAGGAAGAAAGTAAAATACTTAGGGATTTTCATGTTGTTGACGTAGAACTCCCGGGGCAGTACTTTACAGATCAGGTTGGTCATGATGGTCACTTTTAAATCTCTATACTGAACTCTATCATTCAGGATTTGTGTAGCATCAAACATTATGTCCCACATTCTCTTGAATGTATTATGCTTGATCACCCAGTTCTTGGCTGTACTTCTGTCCACTCTAATTGTTTTCTCTATTGTCTAACTTTGCATTTCTTTTGCAGGAGGTTGCACCTGACCACACTGTCAAATTGGACAGGGTTGGACCTGACATCCCAATTGTCCGGAGGCATGGTAGTAGCTTTCGACGCCTGACACTTATTGGTTCTGATGGTTCACAGCGCCATTTTATTGTTCAGACATCATTGACTCCAAATGCTCGGAGTGATGAAAGAATGCTGCAGCTATTCCGTGTTCTAAATAAAATGTTTGACAAACACAAGGAATCTAGACGTCGTCATCTAGCTATCCACACCCCGATAATTATTCCTGTTTGGTCTCAGGTGAAGTAATTTCCCCCTTATTCGTTACCTGATAATAACCTGTTGTCCTGAATTTTTAGGTTTCAGGGTAGTGTATAATGAACATGTTTTGACATAGCAATTCTTATTTTTCAGGTCCGGATGGTAGAGGATGATTTGATGTACAGCACTTTCCTTGAGGTTTATGAAATTAATTGTGCACGACACAACAGAGAAGCTGATTCACCTATAACAATTTTCAAAGAGCAGCTAAATCAAGCCATCTCAGGGCAGGTCTCCCCGGAACAAGTGGTGGAACTACGTTTGCAAGCATACAGTGAAATTACTAAAACTATCGTCAATGATAATATCTTCTCTCAGTATATGCACAAGATTCTGCCAACTGGCAACCACCTCTGGACTTTCAAGAAACAGTTTGCAATCCAAGTTGCCCTGTCCTGCTTCATGTCATACATGTTGCAGATTGGTGGCAGGGCTCCTAACAAAATTCTGTTTGCTAAAAATACTGGGAAAATCTTCCAGACTGACTTCCATCCAGGTATTCTTCTTACTGAACAAACAATCTTTTTCTGTTGCATATCAATCTTCGTAAATAGGGCATGTAGAATTTTATGATGACTCACATATATGTTCTTTTGTAGCTTATGATCCAAATGGATTGATTGAGTTCAATGAGCTAGTTCCATTTAGGCTGACACGCAACATGCAAGCTTTCTTCTCAAATTTTGGTGTCGAAGGTCTTATCGTATCTGCCATGTGTTCTGCTGCGCAGTCTGTGGTTTCACCAGAAGTGAGTTTTTCCACCCGGCATGCTTGTACATTTGACAACAATGAATAGATCAATTCTTGTATGG